>JAGGAX010016688.1:0-88745 GCA_017657335.1 Termitomyces titanicus | reverse complement strand
TCTTTCATGATGGTTGCGTACTGTTGCCCTTGCTTGGTAAGTGAAGCCTCCTGGTAAAGTCGAGCAGCGAGTACAACGACAGGGAATCCTCAAAGTAGCACAGGAGGACATTGAACACAAGCCTTAAGGGAAGCAGTGATAGGGACGTGTGGTGAAATTTCTCGTGTCACGACATCAAAATGTGCATGCACACTGTACATGTGTCACGTCTCAAAATTTAAACTCACGCGAGTTCAAATATTTATGTCAAGGATATCGACTCAGTGAAAATGTAGAGATTTGATATTATTCTACATTCTGCTGCAAGGAGATTGTTGATGAGGAAAATGGTGAGAATATCATGGGAAATTTTCAGAATCTCTACAAATAGTCTCTGTTCGAAATCTCTGACTTTGCGCTGTGGCAGAGAGAATGGTAAGAACATTGTGAGAAAATTTGACAAATTCCGAAAATAATCTTCATACAAAATCTCCGACTTTGTGCTGTGGTAGGTACTTACCGGTACGTCTGTCGCCACTATGATATTTTTGGAATGCCAGAGTGGTGGGATAATTGGGCTTCAGTAAGGACGTTATGCAAATACTCTCTATTCACGTGAGAACATGACTCAACAGTGAACAAAGTCCTTCATCCTCTGATGCCGGCGACAACAAATTCCATCAACTCTTTGGTTTTGTCCCAGTGAACCTAGATCATGTCAATCGCAGCACACCTATCACGTACAAATATTCTTACAAAATGATTTCCTTCCTGAACCTGGAAAAAACGTGTCGGCCTGACCTTCACACCCTTGGCCAAGTAGGCTTTGTAGGTCCTTTGACATTCAATCCAAGACCAAACACAATGCCAGTTCGTGTGAGTTGCGCCGATATATGTCATAGGAACCTTTGGGAAGAATGAATTGACAAACTTCTCATCATAGAGTACATGGCGAGTGAGATCGCTCAACGTCGGCTGCATGGGAGGAACATACCTGTACGATCCGTCAGAGAAAACATAAGCTGAGTTATAGTTATAACCCTTGTGACTTACATGCGCAGTTCAGATCTCACAGCAGCCGGTTCATTGTAGAACCTTTGGAACTGCTCAGGAGTCCAAGTCGTGACGGTAGGATTATCTCCACGCCTTTGATAGTTCAATCCATGGATTGTGCCAGAAACGTCAGGGTGCGTCCAGTACGAGCTGACCCAGAACCCAAAGTTCTGGTAGAGTTCTTCAGGAGTCTTGCATTCCTTGTCGGTCCAGGGGTTATAGGTCTTCTCGTCAGGGGGAAGTATGATGCCGAATGAAAGATGAGGAGGATCTTCGAAATTGATATCAATGTGTGTTCCCTCCATAGAATCTCTACGTACCATCGAGGATCAAGTCCTTAACGTACTGTTCTAGAAGGGCATACAACTCGGGACTGATAAGGCTCGGGTCTGAGAACAGAGGCATGGCTGTCGCTGTACCCATCGACCAACCCATGATAGCAAAGCCTCCGGTTTTGCGGTCAGCGCTTATCTTCGGAACAGATTCCTTCTCTATGTACTGCTTGAGGAAGTCGGCGACCTGAATTGCAAGGCGATCGAGGAAGACCTTCTTCCCGTTGTTGAGATCGTCTATCTCGGCATCAGTGTACATAGTCGAGCCAGGATAGTCTCTGCGATTCCATATGACGGTTCGCAAATTGTATTTGTGAGCATAGTCATGTAACCTCTCGAAACCGTCTGTCAAACTACTTAGTGATCAATGCCGGCCGAGGATTCAGAAGGAACGCACCCCCAGTGAAAGCACTACCATGAAGAACAATTAAAGTCGTGTAATCAGTGGAGGAAGGTGGTGGGCCACTATCTGTGAAGAAAATGTCGATGTTACCAGTCAGCGTGTACGTGTGGGAAGCGACCATTGTGGATTAGATGGTGACGAGGTTCGATCGTTCAAACATTAAATACACCACCCACAACTTATTTTAAATTTATCAAAAATCGATCGAACAGTCGACCCGATATATCGCTGACCAAGTTTTGGGGATGGGTGGGAACCCGAACCACCTTCATGGTCCGGTTTTGGCAGCAGTTTTCGAACTCTCCTGCCCGCATTGCCCCTACTACATATATCTTTCCATCAGGAAAAATGGAAAGGGTATGTACCACCGAGTATGGGCGAGTCTTAGCAGCCACTGGTAGAAACATAGACATCCATACCTATTGTACCTGTCTATACCTCTTGCTGCCTAGTTGGTAGAACCAGTAGACCTAGTCAGATGTTCATACATGTCCAGGCACATAGAAAGCCTCTTTGTATCCAGGATGATAGAAATTTTATTTAGTAGACATCATATAACTATGTACCATACCGAGCAGCCCGTAATAAATTTGCCTTGTGATGTCGAGCAACCTCCTCCGGTGAGCGGTTTCGATAATGATGTAGATCTGGCAAGTGTCTGAATAAAAAGAAATCATAGTGGCGGAGGTAGGGGTTTAAAGAGGGAGCATGGTCAAGCATGGTCAGGACGGTGTGCATTGCCCAGGATTGGTCAACCCAAAGGATAATAATGGAATCAGATGAGACGATTGGATGATCTTTGAAGCAGGGACAAATGAGGCACGTTGCCGATGATTGCGGGTCGAAAATGATGTTTGAATACACCGAGTGTTTGTGTCAAATTTGCGAAGTGGGCGGAGCCAGCAGAAGATCTTAGATAAAGTAGTGGTTCATTCAGTTGACCTTGGTAAGCTTCAGTCAGGTAGCTTGAAGATCAGGCGTACATGAGCTATACCAATGCCTAGTATAGCCAGTGAGATCCAGATAGCCTGCACCTCGTGCGTTCGCGACAATTGTCGCGAAGTCTATGTCGGATTATGTACGGCGTTATGCGCAATTTCCATTCTCGGCAGTGTGTACACGTGCCAACTTACCTTTCTACCATCCCATGACTCGGGACTCACCTTCACCGTCGCGTAATCGTTCAAGATACAACGATAGGCCCAGTGACTATGAAAGATCCATTAGTTACAGTGATAAACGCGACTACGGTAATGGACGTGAAAGACGCAGCTACGAAGATCGTGGGTCAAGCCGCAGAGACGAAGAAAGAAGTAGTAGACGACCGCGAAAGGATGACGACCGTTGGGGATATGGGGAGAAAGAACGAGAACAAGAGCGAGCTCGTGACCGTGAACGATATGACGCTGGCAGGGAGCGGGACAGGGACAGAGGCTACAGCAGTCGCTCTGGCCCGTCGTCTTCTCGACGCTCCGCATCTCCACGGCACCGTTCCTCACGGCCTGACTCTGAACGGCCACGATCAAGATCAGGCTCACAGTCACTGCCGCCTGAAAACAAAGCGAAGCCAAACTTCAAAGCATCTGGACTTCTTGCCGCAGAAACGAATACAGTGAAAACTTCTGATGGAAACAGCGCGGTTCTCAAATACAACGAACCTCCAGAAGCACGTAAGCCAACGGTAGGATGGAGATTGTATGTGTTCAAAGGCAGCGAGCAAGTTGGTGAGTGCTGTCCTATGTGACAGGATAAACGAAGGACTGACATACACGTCATTGTTCGTAGAACTTCTTCATATCTCCAGGCAAAGTGCCTACTTGATTGGTAGAGATCATCTCGTCGTAGACATTGCTTTGGACCATCCATCATGTTCGAAGCAGCATGCGGTCATCCAGTGTATGCAGATTCACCTGCATTCGCGCCAAAAAAACTAATCCAATCCAGACCGTACCGTTCAAGAAAAGGATGAATTCGGAGGTACAAAATCACTAATCAAGTCTGTATCCTGCCTTGCTTGCAAAGCAGACAATTGATCTATCTTCGCAGACCCTTCATAATAGATCTCGAGTCAACGAACGGGACACATGTTAACGATGAAGGCATTCCAGTTTCAAGATACTACGAGTTGAAAAATGGCGATGGTTGGTCTGTTTCAAGAATTTCTTCACTTGTATTGACTCGAGAGCCCTAGTGATCAAATTTGGCTTATCTACGAGGGAATATGTTTTTCTGAGTGACGAGACAACCTAACATGCGCGAGTGTGTCAGCAAGTGGATAAGTTGAACACTTTTGCAGTCGTCTTCCTGAGTTCCATTCCTTAGATCATCATCCAGATGAAACGATAGTTTCCCGCACTATCCTACCTGACATACTTATATCTCAGCGAACCTTAGTTGTAATTCCGAGAAGTAGTTTCAACCGAGTAGGATCGAAATCAATATGCAGGTGTTTACAGTCTATAACAGCAGTGCTCGTTCACGACAATTGTTCCCGCACTCTCAATACGAAATTCCTAAGACCCGACTCGCCTAACTCATCATACAGCTTCAGAATACCTACGTCACCCCCAAGTTCCTCTCGCACGATATCCATAACCAGTTTCAGAGTTTTCCAGTCCTCGTTGGCACCAAGGTTGATCCAGTGGCGGACAATTGAGCTGTTGAAGACCTCTTTCAAACGCGTCCTTTCGTTTTGCTTGCGGACCATCGCGTCAAACTCCTGTTTTTTGTTGAAATAGACGAGCGCATGTTCTCGAAAAGCCAGTTGCCTTTCCTCGATTGACCTTTCGTGAGCTTGTTGTTGAGTTTTAGGAGTGGCTGCCGCCTTCTCTGCCACCCACTGTGTAAATTCGATGTACATGGTTCTTTGTGGTCGTTCTTTCGAGATGCCTGTGCCTTGCGTCCGAAAACCTTGAGGATTGAAGAAGTGAGAGGTGCCTATCCATTCAAACGCTTCGTGTTTTGTACGGAAACCTGCCTTCTATGCATCCATCGACCAACCCATGAATTTTGTGATGTCATCCAAGGACTGGCTAAGCTCGAAGTGCGGATGTGGGGTAACTGAAAGCTGGACAGTTGAAACGGTAAGTTATGTTGTAGTTATGTGGTAGATAGCCGTACCCTCAGCCCCTTTTCTCCCAGAACCAGTGCCGGGTCAGCATTCCTCGCAATCACGCTCATTATCGTTCCCAGATCACCGTAACCATGAAAGAAGGCAATTCGTTCGTGTTCGGCTTCATCCACACACGGATTGACGTCGACCTGGCAGACGATTTAGTCCAGCGATATAAAATCGACTTTGGCATCCACTTTTACCTGATAGAATATATCTTGCCCACCTCCAGCGTGGCGGATTTCTTCCTCCTCCTTTCCTAGATCAAACGCCTCCCACTCGCCGGGCTGGATTGGCACAGCAAAATGAACTGTTCTATTTCCCGTATTCTGCTGTAAAGAGTGTTGGGCACCAAGGGCATTCTGCACAGTGATATGTGGGACGCAAGTCTGACCCAGCGAGCGGCTGGACGTTTTTGGACCAGTGACAAGTATGTCCAAGTCACCAAATTCAAGCTTTTCAGGAGCTTCACGAGGGACTATAGCGCGCTGATAGAGCGCTTGAACACGGGGAAGCAAGCGATCCTTCAGTGCATTGTAGACCGGGAATGGTATGGGAGGAAACGCGCTGTGTCCCCGGCCTAGGAATGCGAGGAACGCCCTTCCGCCCATTGACGAAGGATTGTGTAACAGAATAAAAATCAAGAAAGGCTGATTGTCTCATATGCATGCTGGAAGTAAATGTAAAGTTACCTACTGTATAAAGTGCTAATTCGGGTCAAAATTTTCCGTGAATGTGATGTCGCGACTTGTTTGAGACTACTGCCTACCTACCCTCCTCAATTGCAAGGAGAGAACCGAATAGTGTAAGCTATGCTTGTCAACTTTGGAGACAGCGTTCTATGCGTTCTAACAAACTTGAATTGGGGACTCAAGAGCGGTTTTAGTTTGCCCGGGCCGGCAATCACCGATTGTCGTGTTGTGGACGTGTTATTTGGCCCTATTGCATCCCAGAACTTCTTCACACCAGATCATTACTAGTACTAACGCCTACCAACTACGCGTCGTCTTGATGTCTGAACGATCTCGACGCGAGAAAACCAGGTTAGAAAAGCTCGCAGAGTACAAAAGGGCGCGTGAAGGTGGAAAGCGCACATTCAAGGTGAGCAATTCTCCGTTCTGTGTTACGTCTTCTATGACTAACATTGGATACCAGGAAGAAGATGTAGAGCTTTATGATGAGGTGACGGAGGAACAATATAGACGCATTGTGAAAGGAAGGCTGCAACAAGACGATTTCGTCGTCGATGACGGAGTAGCAGGTTACACGGATAATGGCATGGATGATTGGACAGGTGGACGCGACGCTGACTATGATTCGGAGGAAGATGCTCCGAAAAAGAGTAAATGTACGTGATTTTTCTTTCTAACTGGAGAATTGTGCTGATATGAGATCTAGCAAAGAGAAAGGCTAAGACCGATGCACAGAAGACCAGACCAAGGCAAAGGGAAGCTTCGCCCGTTGCTGCACCATCGATTAGTGCATATCGACCAAAGGTGTCTGAAGCTGACGAGGACGACTTCATGAACTCGCTACTGGGTGGTATGGACTCTGTCACGACATCGGCATCTGCCATCACGAGCAAGGTGTCTCGTAAACGTAAACAATCGCCAGAATACGACTTTTCTGACCCGTCTTCGCCCCCTCGACCCGAAACTTTTGCGCCACGCAGGAAACTTTCATTTGGAGACGCATCGTCTGATGGATTTCTCGACGATGGCACCACAGAACCTCCAAGTGACGATTACTACATGAGCCCGAAAAAGAAAGTTAGAGTGACCTCTAGTGGTGGAACTACGCCAGCCATCGAAAGACTTGCTTCTCTTGAAGTTGCCAGTGATTGGGATCCTATGTCTGACGCTTCCTTCGAAGACGTCGACATGGACGCTTTCATGGACATCGACGACGAAGATCTGGGTGTTAAGTCATCGATAAAGGCCGAGCCAAAGGAAATCAAACTCGACAGAAAGCCCATACCTGCTGTAGATATTGACGCGAAGCCGTCATGGCTTTCGGTCTACGACTCACTCACTGTTAATTCCGAAGCCGATACACTTGGCCCCCTCGCATCTACAATCACGTCGTCATCATCTAGCAGCAATATCTCTGCCCTTGGACCCGACGGGTCATTACGGTTTTTCTGGCTCGACTACCTTGAGCATGAAGGAAGACTCTACTTCGTGGGAAAATTCAAGGACAAGACTTCAGGGCAATGGGTCTCGTGTTGTATCACGGTGGAAGGTATTCAGAGGAACCTCTTTGTGTTGCCACGTGAAAGACGTGTCGAAGGAGATGAAGACGGGAACATGCACGAAACTGATATCATCCCAACTCCTCAAGATGTCCATGGTGATTTTGAGATGATACGGAAGCAAATCGGCGTCAAGTCTTGGAAAGGCAAATTCGTTAAGCGCAAGTATGCCTTCGGCGAGAAGGAGGTACCGCGTGGAGAAAGCCAGTGGTTGAAGGTTGTCTACGGATTTGATGGCAAGTCTACGCATGTATCTGTTTATCACGACCTCTAACTACTCTGAAGACCCTCAAATACCATCAAACGCTTGTAGCCCGAACATCGCACAAATATTTGGAACCAACACCAGTGCCTTCGAACTACTCGTCCTGAAGCGCAAGATTATGGGCCCCTGCTGGCTGGAAATCAAGAACCCACAAATCGATAACAAAGGCGTTAGTACCACAATCTTATCTTTTTGTATATCCAACAAAATTTCTAGGTCTCTTGGTGTAAATTGGAGGCTACCGTATCTGATCCTAAAGACATCAATCCCTTCTCAGAAACAGACCCCAATGCACCAAGGGAAATCCCCCCCATGACGGTCGTCAGCTTGAGTGTTCGAACAATCGTAAACCACCAGGAGAACAAACGTGAAGTCCTATGTGCGACTGCCCGTATTTGGCATAACAGTTCGTTCGCTTTTCTAGTATCCCGGTTGCAGCTAGTTTACTTTTATCTGACAGTGAATATTGATGATGCCACACCTCCGGAACAACTCCCATGCAGTGTCCATACATTCGTTCGTCCGCTGGATCGGTTCCCGCCAAACTTCGAGACACAGGCAAAAGCAAATGGCAAGGGCTTCATATCGCCAATCAAGAACGAACGCATGCTCCTTAGCAGCTTACTCAGTAAAAATTAATTGTTTTCGTTTCTGAATTTTCAGTTTGACACCATGATTAGTGACTCTCCATAAAGCCGACCCTGATGTCATTGTCGGGCACGAGTTTCTGGGTGTTTCCCTCGATGTTCTACTCCATCGAATGCGAGACCTGAAGGTGGACCATTGGTCCCGCATAGGGCGTTTCCGGCGCTCGCGATGGCCCAACATTGGGAAGCAAGGGTCCAACTTAAAGTTCCTAAGTGGGCGCATGTTGTGCGATCTTGCCAGTGATGGTGCCAAGGTATGTCTGTTTTTTGGATCATCCGTCTGGTCACTGACGTATTATATTTAGAGCATGATCTCTTCAACTACATGGTCGATGACTGAGATGTGTAAAACTCATCTTCGGAACGACAGGCAAGATATAGACCCGGACGATACAGCAAGCTATTTCGACGGGAGTTTGAGCACTCCAGACCGCCTCCTTACCTTCGTACGTCACTGCGAGCTCGATGCGCACTATCAGATGGCTATTGCGTCTAAGGTGCAGATTTTGCCTTTGACGAGACAGCTGACAAATTTAGCTGGCAATGCCTGGTGAGTTGAGACTATTGTAACTCATCGGATTAATTGGACGTTGTCCACAGGAACAAGACCCTCAACGGAGGTCGTGCTGAGCGCAACGAGTACATTTTGCTACATGAATTCCATCGACTGAAATATATATGCCCTGACAAGACATGGGGCAAGAAAGCTGCTGCCGCTCTGAAGCAGGAGTCCCAGGATGGTGACCTGGAGGCTGCGAAGACGACCAAAGGGAAGCGTGACAAATATAAAGGTGGTCTCGTCTTCGAACCCAAGAGAGGCCTGTGGGACCGCTTCATCCTGGTGATGGACTTCAATTCGCTGTACCCGAGTATCATCCAGGAGTATAACATCGACTTTACGACAGTAGAAAGTGTCGAAGATGATGAGGCTCGTATTTCCTTTCCGCTCTGGGAGCCTTCGTGATGCTGACATCAATTTCAATCGTCTTTAGAATGGCGAAGAAAAGATCCCAGAACCACCTTCACCAGATGTGACTCAGGGTGTTTTGCCCCGACTTATCGCGACTCTTGTGAGCCGGCGTCGTCAAGTCAAGTCCCTAATGAAGGACAAGACAGCTAGTCCCGCGCAACTTCTTCAAGTGTGTACTATTTGTTTAGAAGACTCATAGAGTCCTTCTGATCATTTGTTATAGTGGGATATCAAGCAGCAAGCGCTAAAACTCACCGCGAATAGTATGTACGGTTGTCTTGGCTTCGAATACTCGCGATTTTACGCTCGTCCGCTTGCCGCTCTCACCACCTTCAAGGGTCGCGAGATTCTGACACATACAAGGGAGCTGGCTGAGAGCATGGAGTTAGATGTGAGTTGACGTCATATTTTCTGCCACCAAAGCTCATCTTACTCTAGGTTGTGTACGGAGACACAGACTCTGTCTTCGTGAACTCAAATGTAACTGAACTCTCGGAAGCCCTTCGAATCTCGGCTGAATTCAAAAAAGCCGTCAATGAACGTTACAAACTCCTTGAAATTGACCTTGACGGTGTCTTCCAACGCCTTCTACTGCTGCAGAAAAAGAAGTATGCGGCAATTAAAGTGGAGGATGGAACGCGAACGTCCACAGAGGTCAAGGGTCTTGATATGAAGCGTCGAGAGTATTCGTCCTTGTCCAAGAATGTTTCGCAGTAAGTCCTTCTTTCCCAATGTACCTGAAAAGTATATTGATGTTGCTCAGATATGTCTTGGATCAGATCTTGTCAGGAGAAGCCACGGAAAATGTTGTCGAAAATATACACGAATACCTGCGGACCGTTAGCGCCAATGTCCGCGAAGGTAAAATAAAGATAGACGACTTCATCATCTTCAAGGTGGGCGCGTTTCTCTTGGTCTGTCGTTTAAATCTCAACAGATCCCAACAGCGTCTCGGCAAAGCGCCAGAGGATTACCCTGATGCAAAGAGTCAACCCCATGTGCAAGTCGCCTTGCGTATGAAGGCAAAAGGTGGAACCTCACGCGCTGGAGATGTCATCCCATACGTCTTTTGCCTTGGAGAAGGCGAGGAAACAGGAAAGACCGGACAGGCTGAGCGCGCAAAGCATCCTGACGAGATCCGGAGGGCTGGTTCAGAGCTCAAGATTGGCGAGTGTCTGCCACGCTTTCGCTTGAACGGGGTTTTGACTCGATACCCTTCTAGATTTCGAGTATTACCTAGCTCACCAAGTACTTCCACCCATTGAACGGTTGTGCGAGCCCATCGAAGGCACAGACCGAGCACGATTAGCTGAATGTCTTGGTATGCTATTGTCGTGGGTGCTTTACTGCTGGCTAACAACCCACTCTAGGATTGGATCCCGCAAAGTACCGCACCTCCACCGGTGGGGTCGATGATCGATCATTTTCCTCTCTCGATTCCCAGATGTCAGACGCTGAGCGCTTCAAGGATTGTCAGCCCTTCCTTGTACGATGTCGACACTGTAGAGGGGAGCTTCCCTTTGCACCACTCCATGACAGAGATGTATTATGTCCGCTCATCTTTTCAACACACACACTCACTTATACCCTGACTCAGGCATCAATTATGCACGTTACGGGTACTTCATGTCCCGCATGCCAAATGCCGATAAGTCCAGGAAGTCTTATGATGCAGCTTGAGACTCAAATTCGAGCACTCATTGCTCGCTATTATGAGGGTTGGACAGAGTGCAATGACCGTACTTGTGGCTATCGCACACGTATGATGGGTGTCTATGGTCGCAGATGTTTACGTCCTGGATGTCAAGGAACCGTCGCATTCGAAGTATGTGGGTTGTCTACACTGCGATTGTAATAACTAACACCCCTCAAGTACTCCGACACCCAGCTGTACAACCAACTTCGGTATTTTTCGTCACTCTTCAATGGCGATGTCGCTCTCAAGGCTTCAAGAGGCAGTTCCACGGCAGAACAAGGTTTGCCTTCAGGTTATTGACAGTGTTTGGCGTTTGATGACGTAGATTCTCCAGACACCGTTGCGGAACTGATTCGACAAAACGCTCAATGTCTACAGTCATTGATGGACTGCGTCGAAGGATACCTCGATCAATGTGGTCGCCGATGGGTTGACCTCAGTGGAATCTTTTCCCTTATCAAACTCTAAATTTACTTGCCACTTTGTAACTCAACATTCTTCATGGTATATTGCAAACATCAACAACAAATTGTGTACCAAATGAGGAAACAGCGCGCTGGGATATCAGGCTATTCTCAGCAGCATTGGAAGCGCCTCGTCCATGCAGAGGTTCACCAATGATGGGATTGAGATCCAATTGAGAGCTGTTTGAGGGAGATTGATAGATACCAGTTTGGCGATATCGGAGGGCATGAAGTGTGTTCGTCGCGGTCGAAAGAGCGCTGAATGTCTGAGACATGTATCGACAATGATTTATGTCATATTGTCAATTTTAATTATTCCCTGTCTGGATAAACAAAATGAAAAAACATGAACCGTCGAACCTTTCGTTTCGTCCTCGCGAGCCATGGGTGTGTGTCCAATGTACATGTAGATTAGTGTGACGAAATCAACGTCAAATTCCCACGACTGACTTTCCTAATAACCTCCACCTTCGCGCCTCACAAATGTCCAAATACGCTCCTCACGGCCGCTCGACGAACAGACCCCGAGCAAGCGCATCCACCATATGCCAAAAGTGTCTCGGAACCGGCAAGTCGTCCGTCCGTATGCTCACCACACCCTCAACTGACTCTACGCGTTGTATGTATGGTATACAGGACACTTCATATACGAATGCAAGTCGACTCGACCCTATGTATCACGGCCGTCTCGCACGCAGATGCTGGACAACCCTAGGCTTCTTTCGAAGCTGAAAGCGGAGGGAAAACCCTCCTTCGAGGTGCCGGAGGAGTTTAAGAAGAAGTGCGTTGGTTTGGGTTTTTGTTTTCGTTTTTTTTATCTGAGGTGGGGATGTTGAACTTGATGTAGGAGTGGGACGGCGAATAAGATATTAGAGATGAAGGAGAAGGAACGAGAGAAGGAGAAGGAGAAGGAGAAGGATGAGGGCCCGTCACGGAAACGCGCACGGCGGTACGTCCCTTGTCTCCTCTCCTACCACAGTAATCAAATAACCCCCACGCAGATCTTCATCGTCCTCATCAGACTCAGACTCATCTTCGGACTCTGGCTCTTCAGAATCAGACTCTGGTTCTGATTCTGATTCGGACTCGGACTCGAGGTCATCTTCGCGCTCGCGGGACCGAAAACGGCGTGTGCCTCGTCGAGACCAAAGTCGTTCAGAATCTAGATCACGATCGCGTTCACGGTCGGTCTCTTTGGACGGTTCAGATGATTCGCGCGGGAAGAGACGTTGAAGGTTGCGTTGCTTTGCGAGGTCTCCGTGTGCTTACTTTTTCGTGTATTTATATGAAGTACTTCCGTTGGATTTAATGCCAAAGACTTGAGTGTGGAAGCAGTATTATAGCAGATGGTACTGAAGGGTATGTGCAAGCGATGTAACGTAGGATTATATTGTTGGGCATTTGTCCCCTCCAATAGCACTCGTATTCATGATGAGAGCAACAATGAGTCTACAGCAGAAATTAGATGGAGACACATGATTGGTAAGAGCACCATACCCATAAAGCCCCAGTACCTCTGCAAAAATGAGAATAAGCACCATGGCTACAAAGACTTTTTGCTCATGCACATAGGCTCGTACACACTAAAAGCACGGATGTCAGTGATTGAGTAACCACGGGCACAAGAGGTCCCACCGAGTCTCCAACAATCCCAATAGCATAGCCCGCCGCCAGACCCGTCAGTCCGCAGGCGAGTCCAGCGCCGAGATGCGTGAATCCCGAAAATAATGAGTATTCTCCAGGGTGTACTGTCGAACGCAGAAGCAAGAAGATGAATAAGTGTCCTCGGGTGGGTTCATTTGAAGCGGGACGACGCACGACTTCCAGCAATGAGAACGGACACGACTAGCCCATACACGGCAATGATACCGGACATGACGACTGGGATTAATGACTTTTCCGCACGCGTTGTTAGTTAGGCTTTTTTTTATTTCAGAGGGGGAAGCGCACCTTCATGATCAGCTCTGGTTTGAAGGAGCCTAGGCCAGCGATGCCGATTCCAGATTTAGCTGTGCCAAACGCAGCACCGACCGCTGTGAGAGAAATGAATGTGAATCATGAAGCTTAGAGAGGAGCGATACGTACTGCTGAGGATCATCTGCATACATTGGATAGTCAGTAAGTCATTGTGTCGCTCGTAGTGGCATTGCTTACTGCTGAAGCCACGCCTGCGAAGCCAAAGAATGGGGCATATGGAGGACAGACGGACATGTTCGTGAGCAAAGGCGGGAGGAGAAGAATGACGAGGTTGAGTCTGTATTTGGAAATGTTTGATCACTGACGGCGCTTTTATTCACTAATGATTATATCTACAAAGCCTGGCATAAAGCAACGTGTATTATAAGGTATTACTTCTTCTTGACGCTCTTTATTCTAATCTGTTCGTTTCCGACGAAAATTCCCTGTTCACCAAGCGTCAGTCGCAGCTTCAAAGCTCAAAAGCACAACCCACCTTGCCCTTATACGGCTCCGGTTTCCTATAACTGCGGACCTTGGCCGCAAACAGGCCCAACAAATGTTTATCCGTGCACGAAAGCACAATTTTCGTCGGGCCGGGCACGTCGCAGTTTATATGGGGCGGGATGGGGACATACACTGAATGGGAGTACCCCAGCTTCATATTGAGGCGCTTCCCGTTGCCGCCCTCTGCTGTCCCGCGCGGGTCCTCCTCGAGCGCCACGCGGAACCCGACACCGACGAGGTACAGAGGCACGGTGAAGCCTTCGGTCATGCCGGTGATGGCGTTGGAGATGAGTGTGCGCGTCGTGCCCCACATCTGGCGCTGGACCTTGATTTCTGCGTCCTCGACGGAGATGGCGAGGATGCCGGGCTCGGGGAAGTCTATCTTCATGTAGGGGCGGAGGGGGACGGCGGTGGTGCCGAGGGGCCCGACGATGGAGAGGGCGGTCTGGGTCGGGGTGAGGGAGACATTGTGGGGGACGCGGATGGGCTCGCGTCCAATGTGCGAGACGTGCCCAAGCACCCGCCTCGTCGTCGAGAATGACCGTACTATCATGAGTGTGTATGGATTATGTAAGCACCCTATGAAAACTTTGTAGTCTACGATAGTGACGCCCCAACAAACGTAGGCGCTACACATACACCATCCTTTGTGCGGATCTTATGAACGCTTTTTGTCTCCGGGTTCACCCATGCAGCTTCTCGTGTTTCCAGCGTCGTGAATCCTGGGTACAATCAGCATCACCACCAAACGCAGTCCAAAGCTCTTACCAGGTTGAATAGTCTCGAAAATCTTCTTTTTAGGGTTGAGCTGAGCGAGCGGTTGGGCATCTATACGCGACTGAGTGTCTGTCAATGAGAGCGATACAAGCACATACTCTCAAAGTCCGCGCCCTCGAAATACACCTTGTCACCCGGCTTGGCACCTTCTGGTGGTCGGACAAGTTCAATACCTCCGTCCTTGCCGTCCTTGGAAGTCGCCTAGTGACTACATGAGTTGATATCGATTTTAACGCTAAAGAACAGCTCACGCATAGAACCATCGCAAAGCTCTTGACACCACGCATGTTCGCGGGCTTCAAGTTGCACACACCAACCAAGAGCCTGTCTCGCATCTGCTCAATTGGGATGTAGTTCACAAGTCCAGAAACGACCGTCCTTGGGCCAGTTTCCTCAGCAAAGTCAATTTGCTATACCATCTACGTCAGTTGATTTCAAAAAGACACGATAATGTTTACCTCGACATAAAGACTGTCCGCATCAGGGTGCTTCATGACTATAACACCGACGTCAACACACCTCAAAGGGAGAAAAGGATACGATAACTCACTATCAACAATCTTTCCGATACGCAAGTCAATCATCGACGGCACAGGCTCTCCATCGTCCGCAGCCGGCACATTCGCACCCTTCGCCTTCTTCCCAGACTGCTCAGCACCAGCCTCCTTCTTCTTTTTCTCCTTCTTCTCCGTCTTTTGCGCCTTCTCCACCGCGGGTGCAGCATTTTCAGCCTGAACAGCAGCAGCAGCGGGTTTCTTCTCCTTCTTCTTTGGCGGCTCAGCTTTCCGCTCGAGTGTAGGTGCATTCTCCACATCGATCGCGACAGTGCTGAACGCTGCGCCGGACGCGCGGACAGAGGGTACCGACTGGACGTGGTCAAAGAAACGCGTCAAAGACGGGGTCGCGTAGTATTGTGGTGGTTGGAGTTTGGACTAGTTCACTGACACGATCAGATGGAGTTTTCGTTTGTACTAGTGGGGTTGGACGTACAAAGTAAGGATGCAGAGCGCCGTAGATGGCGACGTCTGCGGCACTGAGAGTGTTGTTGACGAGGTAAGTTCGAGGAGTAAGGGTGGCGTTCAAACTCTGTTCTGGAATTGAGCCACTATAATCGTCAATGTGTTCAATAAATAAATACCTGGATGTTGGCCTCGCTAGCAACGTCAGGCTGCGCGGCCTTTTCGATCCATTCTACCACTTCCGTCTGGTCCTTTTCAGCCTCGCCGATGAACCGCGTGCCGTTCTCAGTGAAAGAGACGACGAGATCCTTGACAGGGGCATTCAGTTTCGCGACGGCAGTCTGGAAGGACATGGTGCGGAATGGAGATCTTGATAATCTTGGAAGGAATCGATAGAGGCGCCGACTCAAGACATTCATTTTTGAGAGATTCACCCAACACGTGATCCACAATGTTCTACAGCTAGCATCTCAATCGTATTTTCCCTTTCCATCCGCAAAGTTGTTTCCAACCTTATTCATCAAAAACTCTCCATAAACCACAGGTTTGCGCTGCTCCTTCCTGTCTTCAGGTTTCTGCAGTCGCAACGCAGCAGCGAGCGGCCGTACATCAGCGTCGAAATTCGGCTCAAAGAAAAACGGGATACTGTAAAAGTATCAGGACGTGGACGATGAAGTATGCATGTATACGACATACGAGACCCTGAAGCCATAGTCAGCAAACACCCCAACCAGGCGCGTAAAAAATGTAAGCTTACCGGTAATTCGACGATCGATGCACAACCTGGTGCAGAGTCGACCGATATACCCCGTTAGTCCATACTTCCCACACTACGAGCGACCCGTCAGCGAATCTTCCTGATGAAACCAGACACGGAGGGTTTACTTTCACCAATGTTACAGACAACGCAGCCTGTTATAGGATCGGCATTTATCCACACGCCTTTCTCTGATCCCATCTCGACGGCCAGACTTGGGTCTGCGAGCGCTACTGCCGCTGATCGGCTGGAGAATACCTGGAGAGCGGAGGGTGTAGGATCCGCGTATAGGAATCTGGACAATGTAATGCCTCAGACTAAAAAGACAATCAGAGCCAGAAGTACGGACGTGAGACAGCCATAGTCCCTGTAAAGATTCTAATCCAGCTTGTTTGTAGGACTATAAGTAGAAGTTACTCACTTGTGAGCGCCACACGAGAACCCATCGTCATCGGTCGGTAAAGGCGGATATCCAATGATCCGCATCGACCAGAAGCTATCGTCCACTTTCGCTCGCAAATCGTGCCATTCTTCACTGGTCATCCCAAGGCCCTGTGCCATGCTGCCCACGACGTCCCATAAGTAAACTCAAAAATATGGTAGTAAAAGCTGAATCGGCGCACGCTTCCATAACAATCAGCCCGAGAACCTTCATCTTCTCTATCCAATCTTCGTATTGCTCCTTGAACCCAGGAAGCATAGGCCACTGATTCTCACCCCACAGCGTGCGTGTCTTGTCCGGATTCTCAACCGGTCTATAGAAATCGATACCTTCATGGTTATCTGCCTTTCCATTCGTGACGTTCTCTCGCAGCCTCGCATAGCCTGCACATAATCCAATCAATTTTTATGTACGACCAGGCGAGCTGATCTTACTTACCCCTAGCTCCGTCCCGATTCTTCAACGCGATCTTATCCTTCTCCGCCTGCGGGAGATGGAAGAACTCTCGTCCGAGTTCTGCGAGATGCGCGGGGACGGCTGGATCGACGTATGCGGATATATCAAGGTAGAAGAACCCATATTCGACACAGGCGTTGTGCAGAGCAGCGGCTGTCGATGCCCTCAGCTCAACCCCGCTAGGATCTCGGTTCAGAAACGGGGCGATGTCAATGATAGGCAGCGCATTCATCGATACCGTAGGCATTCTTAATAGTGATCTAAATAGCTAAGAGTCTCAATATTAGAAACACCACGAGGAGTCCAAGAATAATCCATGACTTGACCGTGAATGCCCTGAAAAAGGGAGAAAGATAAGATACAAAACAAGTCTGGTGATAAGATTACGGAGAATAGTTGAAAATACTGTTACTACTTGCAAAAACTGTATGTATGTATGTACAACGCGGGAAGCGAGGTGAGACTCCTATTCAGTGGGGTACTGCTGAGAATATATCGTACGCCCCGGGTTCTGCGAAACGCGTCCAAAGGGTCCTCCAGGTCCCTGTAAGAACCCGCTCGCCGGTCCCGTAGTAGTATACGATGATGACGGCTGAGCCGACCAGCTCTCTTCCGGCTGTGCAGGGTACGGTGACGCCGTCGATGATGGCTGCTGCTGTGTCGATGCGACGTCGCTCGGATCATGCGACTGGGCGGGGGTGATGGTGCTCGAGCGTGAAGGCGCTGTGCTCGCGCTGTGTCCGTTAACAAGTGGCGAGGGTCTTGTTGGGAGAGACAAGCGGACGGATATGCCCCCGGGTCTGCCCCCGGGTCGTGGTGGTCGTGTTTCGGTCCAGTCGCCGTAGGCGCTGTCGCTGTCGGCGGGCGCGCTGTTGAGGCGTACCTCTTTGTTTGAGCGCTTGTCGTGCTTTGTTATGGCGCCGTTGGCGCGGCCTTTGGCTTTCTTTGAGACGGAGACGGACAGAGAGGTGGAAGGGCGGGATGAGGATGATGGGGCAGTTGGGTCAGCCTCCTGGGCTTCTTTTTCCTTCTGGGTGCGCAGGCTGATGGCCTCGCTGAGAGGTATAGGGACAGGTATGGTCTCTGGAACGCGATAGGATAGGATTCGCGTCACATTTGACGTGGATAAATACACGTACCGCTGAGGAACATAAATTCCTGATACTGCTGTGTTGCGGCACCTAAAGGACACCGTGTCAGCGCGCAGAATCGGGAGAAGCGGGCAGCATGGGAAGCGTACACATATCACTGTAATTCACAGCTGACCTTCGTTCATTGCTGGCTCTGAGATGGCCAGCTTGCGCCATCTTTTTTATGAATTCCTCCTTAAACCCATGTCAAATTTGAATAAGCTTTCAAACGAAAGTGACGTACTGCTGCAATGGAGAGAACGAAGAGTCCTTCTTTGGATAGGGACAAATTACCAGTAACGCCTAAGATAGGCTTCCTGAGCCATCAAAACTCGCAAGGGCAGAGTATAACACGTACCTTCCGCAGACATGATATTCTCGAGCCTCACAGCGGGAAGAAGAGTTTGGCCCGGTACGCGATGTGCCCCGGCTCCGTTTTGTGCATCGGTCTCGGTCTCTGGAGACTCAGAGTCCGAAATGAGTTGGTCGACCTCATCTTCCACATCGGATTCCACGGGCTCCGATGCTGCCATGAAACTAGGGTCATCAGCCGGAGAATGTGAAGGAGCAGAGGATCCGTTAGCGTGCGACATGGGAGGGTGGATGGAGGGAAAGGGGGAATGGAGGGAAAAGTTGGGTAGAGGGGACACGTCGGCCGTATCAAGAATGCATGGACAGTGGGTGTCGGCTTTTCAACGAGACTGGGCTCAGGCAGAGTTGATCAAGTCACGCCCTAAGTCTAATTTGTTTTTTTTTTCGCGCTTCAAGTCTCTTCTTTCTAAACTACATACACTACTTATTGTACATTCAGTCCATTCAATTACTCGACAGCAACCACTACACTTCCTTTGTCCTTCGCTTTCTTCAACGTCAAGGTTAGGATCCCGTGATCCAACTTGGCACCAACATCATGGCTATCCACTGGTCGAGGCAACCATACTGTGCGTCGGAACGACGTGTTATGGACGAATGTGCGTTCAGACGAAATTTGGGTTCCTGTCTCGTCTGTGGCTGCAGCAGTTCTAGTCACTGCGGCGTCTGGGGCAGCTCCATCAGCCACATCGTAGACAATAGGATAATTCAAAATCACTCACCCCCTTCGGGCGACTTGACAGCTTTACTGGAAGCCTCCCCATTCTGGGCTTCACTTGTGGTCTTAACGACTTTGCCCTCGATTGTCACACTCTTTCCAGCATCTCCAATACGGACCTCGATGTTGTCCTTCCTCACCCCAGGAAGCTCGGCTTCCAAAACGTAGTTGTTTCCTTCTTCCCTGATGTCTAGCGCAGGCCGGCCGAGATGGTGGCCGTCGAATAAGGAGGAACGCGGGCTATGGCCGAGACTGCCGAAGTAGCCTGGGCCGGGACGCATGAGGGGTTCCTCAAGCGTGCGAAAGAGGTCGCGAACTAGCTGGCGGGAAATAGACATGATGATACGATTGTTTCTTTGACCCGTCAAGCGCCATTACTGGCGTATTTATACCCGGTCCCAAGGTCCTTCCAGAACGATCACGAAGGAATGACTCAGTTTCTGGTCCATGACTTCATTATTCTCATAGCTTCCGGAATCCTTGCGCCACGTGCGGAACAGATCGCGGAACTTTTGAGAAGGATGGGAAAGGGCATCGCTGAGTCGGAATGATTAAGCTAATACAAATGGTGGGAGTATCATGTACGGTATGAGTATTCGAGGGAGTTCCAGATAAAAGAGATAAGTACAGAATTACTTAGATGATCGATAAAATTGCTCCGAATGACACGTATAGTCTTCATGATGTTCCTGGCCATTCAACTACCCACTGTGCAGCGACAGTGTGCTCCTGGTTGTCGTCGTCCTCAAATTTTAGTTTGTAAGTTGGCATGTACTTTGCTGGAAGGTTTCCCTTTTTGCACTCGTCACTAGATGTTTTTATCGACGACTGATACAAAAGAGCTTACCTTAGGATGTATATCCCTTGGGGCTGCTATAACTTCGGCACGATAGAAACAGCTGGTGTCAGGATACAATGCCAATACCGTTGCGCCCGCAGGAAATGTCTGATAACTGCTGATGTGAGCTGGATTACCTGGGCTTGCGTTCGGGTCAGGAAGTGGAATGATCGCTCGTAATGTCGTGTTGTAAAGGCTGTGCAACTCGTGAGATGTGAAAAAGGGATCATGCATGACGCGTGTACATACACCCCGGTTCCATCCTCCTGAGGTTCAGCATCTTGTACCTCATATCTTGCCAGAGCCCATCAGCTTGAAAGTATACCTATTACTACAGTTAACCTCACCTATTCTTGTCCGCGTTTATGCATTTGGTCACCAGAGCCAGAATCCAGGTATTTTCGTCGTTATCGGTGGAACCGTTGGCGGTCTTACCCGGTGGAGGGTGAAACGCTACTCTCCTGCCTTCTTGAAGAGGCAGTTGTTTCTGTAGAGCTTCTCGACGAGATTTAGGGTCACGAGAGAAACCAGCACCAGGGCCAACAGAGTTGCGCGCAGGTAGAGTAATAGAGACACTACTTCGACTAGTCATGGTAGATGGAACCGTCGGAACAGGCGTGCCAGACGGCGAGATAGCACGAGGACGCTTAAGGCGTTTTTCTACGCATTGAAAGGATCATAGCTTGTTAGAATATGCATATCCGGCGCTCACACTCCTTACCTTGCAAGGTTGTATCTAAAGGAGCCTTTCTCAAAGCAATCAAAACACCTACACGTTCAATCGCGTCTTCCAGGGCTCTGTGAATCGATTGAAATTGTAGATCAGTCAAAACCCTGTCAGAAACCACATTCAATCATACTTGGCTTCTTCCTCCGCGGCATTCTGAATGTCGCGAAGCGCAGGAGCTAGTTTCTTGTAAATTCCTTTTACGCCATCAACTCCCTCGGCAGGAATAGTATCGTCCACCGGCCATGCAGAAATCAACCTGTTCACACGCTCAATAGTCTCGAGCGTTGAATGGTTTGAGAATTGAGCTGTCAGAGTGCTTAAAGAGGCTGCGGCCTGAGACCAACATTCCAGTTCTATGTAAAAATCTTGTCGACAAAAATGATCGGAGAAAAATAAGTTTCGCCTACCTTCGGACGAGGCAGGACGCGTCGCGAGGCCTCGCCGTCTATCCATGTCCTGTGTGTCAGTGACTGGACCACCGGGTCACATCAACACGGTTTACGGACTATGATGCTCAGGATCAAGTTTGAATCTGTGATTGTTCAACACAGTTATTTCGAACCCCGCCCCGAGAGGCAGATCGGCAATCGGGAGATACAATCAGATAAGATTGAATGGTTCTTTGACATTCTCCCTACATTAACTACGGGAATCGTCTTTTTTATAGCAGCGTGTCGTGTAGATTAAGAAGAGGGGTTATCCTGTGGTGGTGGTGCGAGCCTACGCAGCGAAACATCATAGACAACTGAATTTTTATCAGGTATACTGTTGCGGCAAGAACCAAGGTACATACCTTCTTCGATCTTCTTGATGTCATACTTCAAACTGTCAAACCTTCGCCGCAGCAGATCATTCTTTAAATTAAGCTGAATCATAGAGTAAGGATTGGTATACGAGCTGGGAAATAGAGACTGCACCATTGAGAACCCGATGAATAGTTCCTTTACAAAAACTGATATCCGAAGTGGTTCCCCAAAGTTTCCCAGAGTTACCGCGTTAACAGCGAGGCGGGACTGTACATCAGGAATAAGAAAGGCTCTGCCCGGATGACCGCCAAACAGGCAACATGTAAACGCACAAGTTCATTCACCAAGCCGATGATACCATGGAGATAGTCCTCGACCGGTAGTGCTAACCGATCCTCCCACTCGTCCTCGACTAATACGACAGTAATTCGATGACGAGCACAAGACTCTCAAAGATAAATGACGCTCACTTCCTAGCAATTCAGAAACCTTAGGCAAAGGGATCAGAGTCCGAGTTGAGAGATATTCCACCAGTGAAGCAGCAAACACAGCATTTCTGAGCGAATTGGACCACATATCTTTCCATCTCCAGAACTGGTTTGGAGGGATAAGGTTTGCCAGGGCACTCGTTGTGTCGCGACAGCTCAACAAGACAGATCGTACTTCGTCCAAGAGGGCAGGGACTAGGGTGTAGAGATTTGCTTTAGCATACAGGGATATGCTTCATACCGGAGGGCCTCACGAGCTTCGGGACGCGTGGAGTGTATCTTGTTGAGCATTCCGACCATATTTCGCGTTTTCTTGTCCAGATCGGCCACTTGCTCCTTGATTTTCTATAGAGGATCGATACAAGTCAATTGATTGATTGTCATGAGGGGAAAATACCTCTCTTAAATCAACATCTCGGTCCAAGAGAGAATTCATCTTCTCGAAATCTAGAGGATCCATCGTGCAACTCAACTTTCTTCTATCAGTGGTCGATGTTTGTAAACAAAAGTGATTGGCATGATGCACCCGCACGTGTGCCTCATTGAGAACTCAAAGAACGCGTCCCGGCGTCCCGACTCTTTGCTCGTCTTTGACACATTGTATTCCACCAACTATTTTTCTTGCCCTCTCACACACTCCCTTCACATACTGGTCTTCATAACAGATTGTCATAAATCCCTCCATTCTGCCCGTTTCACACCCCAGCATCAAAATTTATGGGGAACCCCGCTGAGGTGCTCAGGTTACTAGCGAGGCTACGCGATGTGCCAGTCAACACGGAGGAAATGGATGCGACCGAGCTCACAATCCTCTATAAACATCTCATGACCGTGCCTAGCTCTTCCAGCGGCGTTCTGCACTGGTTTTGCTCTCGAGCCGCGCCAGACATCATAGAAACTGCGATATTTTGCATTCGGATGTTCGCCTATGATTCGGTCGCTGAGTGGCGAGAGAAGCTGCGGGGATGTGTTGGTCGGTGTCCTGATTGTGTTCGGGCGCTAGAGCAGGCAAAAACAACCTCTAGAAAGACGTGAGTTATGTCTCGGTCACTTGTACTATGTTCGGTAGTGTTCAAAGACTATCTTACAAGGTACTTTGGCGCATATGAGGACCACATTTTAACGGCTTTTTATGGTACCATGGAAACATGGGAACTGGAGACGGTCTTGGACGACCTGACAAAAGCTGGCTTGTGGGGTGACTCCGCCCAGTCTAACCAACGAACACTTGCAGATGCTGATCCTGCAGTGGCCTACCGCATCGTGTCAAATTGGACGGTTTTCAAAGATTCCAGAATACAATCTGTCATCAAGGACCGCCCTCCACCTAAACCACTACCAAAATGGCCGAAGGACCCTCTACCGCCTGGCATGCTCATTCTACTGATGCACGACAAAGGTGAAGTCAGGCGATGGGCCGAGGCTCATGCGTCGCAGTGTACTCTTGTTCCAATGTCGAGCGATGATTTTTTTGGGGTATACTTGGACGCCGTCGAAACCATCGGACGTCATCTCACCGACGAATCACTGAATGCCAATTTTCCTTTTTCATTCACTACTGATCCATCCGATCTGTGGTCAGGCTTTCGCATCGCATTGCGGCAAATTCCCATCAGTGCCTTCAGCTCTCCGTCGCGACAGTATTCTGATTTCCGTGGCATTGTAGCAAGACATTTATATGATACCGGAGCTCGTTCGTCATCTTTTTCTTCGTCTTCTTGAGTCAATCTTAACTCCTTGTCTTTTTTGCAAAACATCTTTACATGTATTAGAATTCTCGCACATACTTCAATGTTTTCTTCTTCTTCTCAAACGCATGGGGGAGAAGCTCTGGGTTGGCGAAGGCCCAGAATTTCCACAGGTTGTTTTCGATTCGGTGAAGGATAATCGGTCCTTTTCCGAACTCCTACAAACTGTGAAGTCATCTACGGATCGTCCGTGGTTTCTTGCTTGGTTTTCGGAATTTTTGCATACCATAGTCGATATTCCCGTATTCAAAGAAGTCTTGGCTAAGATCGTGGACTTTCTATGTGAAGAAGCACAACATGAACGATTTAAGGATGCGCGCCCCATGATCATGCTAGCTGGAACCCGCGTGAGTCCCACGCCGCTTGCACATGGCTTCACCTCATTTTTTGTAGTTGCTGTCATCTGTCCTTCGGAAATGTAGGACCGAAGATAATTTTCCCCATCGCCAGGCATTACATAGCACCCTCGATATACACGGAGAGACTTTTCTTGGAGTCGCGTTTGCGCGATCATATAAGACGGAAGTCTGGCGACTTGCTAGGGGTACCGCCCGAACATTTATTTTGGGTGTTCTAGAGGCCGACGTCGACGACGTCATCACAGCTATTGAAGGTGTGACTGGGACCTTAGCCCAGAGCACGCGTCCTGGGGAAAAGCCCGCGAAATTTCGAAGCCTTTCAATTCGTAATGGTACATGGAAGAAGCTCTATCCGACCATCCAGCACACCGATTCTGAGGGGATAGACTCTCTTATTGCTACCGTAGCGCGAAGTTGTCATATTGACGTTCTTAACCTCAAGCACTTCTCTAACATTTCTTCAGTAAAAGCCATAGATGGTTCTCAGACTGCTGAAGCCGTTCTAACTGAGGTCAACCGAGCTTTGGGACTCTTTAGGGATGGTTTTCTACCCGCCATGACTGGATTCGTGGATTATAACACATCTTCTGCTGCCCTCGACCTTTTACGACGGCCTGGAGTTGTCAAAAATCTCATGCAAATTGCTATATCACCAATCGAGGACCTTCAAGTTGCTGCCCAAGTAGTAGTTGGTCTGGCTTTCAACGTTGATGGACGCCAGGAATGTCTGCGGGCTCTGCTCGAAAACGTACCCGGGGAAGCCTTCGAAGGAATCTTAGACTCCCTCACGACCTTCAAACAATACGCGTCCGTCATGCCCGAGGCATGCAATTTGTCGAAGTCCCTTGTCCAATGCTTTTCTGATATCCTTGATGTCCTGTCGGCCACCTCAAGCGGTCTCTTACACTCCCCACGTTTCTTAGACTCTGGAAACGACAAAGGCCCTGCAGCTAATCTTATGAACATGTGGAAACTAATGACAAAATCATTTACTGTAATTCTCAAACGTACTCCATGTTGGGCCATGTATTTCGATAACCAGGAAATGGTTGTTTGGATGCGCGACGCCCTTATTTTTGGGAGAGATATGTTATCAACTTGGAGAGTCATCGAGAAGGCGGCGAATTCGCGAGAGCCACCTGCCATTCGTGATTCAGGGAAGCTTTCCCCGCTTGGCAAAGAAATGGCTACTGGATTACAGGAGGTTCTGTTCGAGCTCTCGCGATGGCTGCGTCTGACAGACGAGGAGCTTTTACATCAGTCGTTCGCTTTACTGACGTCCATTATGACTTGTTTCCGTGATGCTGGTCTATCACCAACCGATGAGACGACAACACGACTACGAAAATTTATTGATTCTGCCCGACAGAAAAAGTCTGACCCGAGTCAAATGAACAGCCGTCTTGATCCAACGAGGCTGTTGACCCTTGAGGCGACTCTCGACGATTTTGAGGATGTCGTCGAGATCATCTCGCCACCGGCACCGTCGGCGCCCCCGCCTCGTGTCAAGACGATGGAACCATCGGTGTCTGCTAAAGGCAAGACCAAGGAGCAGCGGTACATCATGACTTCCTCCAAAGCAAAATCTGTGCCCGGTCCGACAGCACGCACTTCGTCAACGTCCATAAAGTCCCACTTTTTCACGGAGCGTGATCAGCAGAAGATCGATGCTGATTTATCTCTTCCTACATTCCGTAAATCATCCCAAATTACTGCTCCGACAAAACCGTTAGCAGGGTCATCTCGTACTTCCACTTTGGGCCCCAAGTTTGAGGGTCATTCAGCTGCCACAAAGTCCGAGTCATCTAGTTCTGAATCGGAAAGTGACAGCGACGATGATGGGCGTCCTGGTGGACTTGCACGTCTCGCAAAGCTACAACGGTCGCCACAAGTCAAGAAACCTGTAGAACGTCGACAGATAATGACTATGGACATTCCTCCTCAGAAAAACGCTATGCGTGAGCGCCTTGCACGTCGGGACGAGATACGCAACGCTGCTATCAGGTTGAATCCGCCGATTGGAGAACTTTATAGAGCGGTTTTATCCTGGGATTATCAACACACTGGTCCTCGTCCTCCGGGTTCGAAAATTGAGTATGCTACTATCCCGATCACTTTCTCGACTTACGATAGTTATCGGAGAGCCTGGGAGCCTCTTCTGCTGTTGGATCTTTGGGCTCAGATTAGTGCGTCAAAGCAGGAGGAACAGGAAAATTATGACATCAAGGTCAACTCTCGTCAATTTTCCGACCAGTGGCTTGACGTGGATATATCTTTTACCGGAACCATTAAGAAAGATTGGTACTTATCCGACACAGACCTTGTTCTGCTCAAGCATGAAACTTCCCAAAAGCTCGTTATGGCGAAAACCATGAGTTATAAGACGATCCCTTTCGGACCTCAACAAGGAACACAAGCTTCGGTCCGTTGTTTTGCTAAAAATGACCCCGGTTTGCAAATGAACACGACCTGGAAACTAAGCAAGGTGATGAAGTAAGTTTCTTCTCGATCTTATTTAACAAGTCATCTGATATAGTTAATAAGTTTGACAACGGTGCAACGGGAGTACGCCAGCCTAGTGGCTGTTCCGTATTACGACCACTTCAGCACCATCCTTAACCCCCGTCTTCCAAACCTTCCGGAATTCAAGGAAAAGGATGTTCAAGAAATCATGTCAACCTACCGCGTCAATGCACCTCAAGCCAGGGCTATTTTGACTTCCCTTCGCTCTGACGGCTTCGTTCTCATTCAAGGGTTTATATCATTTTTTGTATACTTGAACTTGAGATGACTCTATTTTTAGACCTCCTGGGACAGGCAAAACATCAACGATATGCAGCCTTATTGCAGCCTCTTTATCGGCCAAGAAACCCCAAATCATTCTTGGTGGACGTGGTGGTCCTGCACCCAAAGCACCCACAAAAATTCTTCTTTGCGCACCCAGCAATGCTGCGATCGATGAAATAGCCGCACGAATACACTCTGGAAAATTTGGTGAGAAACCTCCTGGTTCAATCAAAGTGGTTCGCATAGGAGCGAAGCAGTCAATGAATGCTAGCGTGCACGATATCTCTCTGGATAATCTTGTGGAAGTCAAGTTGGCGAACGATGCCGCCTCGTCAAGAAAGCCCCTCGATGCATCGGCTGAACTTGGCTCCTTACAGCAGGAAATCGACTCTCTCAAACGGCTGAGAATGCAGAAGGAACAGGAGAAGGAGAATACTCATGATAATGAAACACGAAAACAGGCGCTCATGGATGAGATATCGCAGTTACGAGCTCGACAGACGGGTCTTGTCAGGGAGTTAAACCGTCGAAGGGACGAGAATAAGTCTAAGATGCGAGACCTCGATGCCAAACGCAGGACATTCATGCTGGATGTGCTTCAAGATTCCGACGTCATATGCACCACTCTATCCGGAGCTGCAAATGACCTTCTCGGGCGCTTTGATTTCGAGATGGTCATCATCGATGAGGCAGCCCAATGCGTTGAGCTAAGTTCATTGATACCTCTCAAATATCGGTCCAATCGTTGTGTCATGGTTGGGGACCCTCAGCAGCTCCCTCCAACTGTTATATCCTTAGAGGTACGCCGATACGTGTTCCCAGTACAGCATTTTGTCTAATATCGTGTTTGAAAGGCTTGCCGATTCAAATACAATGAATCACTGTTCGTCAGGCTGCAAAAGCAAAGACCTGACGCCGTTCATCTCTTAAGGTATTCGGCTTTTTGCTTTTTCTATCTAGAACATCATCGTATTTCTCGCCAGTATTCAATATCGCATGCATCCGGAGATCAGCCGCCTCCCTAGTCGTATCTTCTATCAAGGAAAGTTACTTGATGGCCCCGATATGGATGTCAAGACCAAGAAAGCCTGGCACTCCGATCCCAAATTTGGGACATATCGATTTTACAACATTGCCAAGGGTGTAGAAGAGTCGGACAATCGTACAAGCCTTAAGAACATGGCTGAATGCAAGGTTGCTGTTGCCCTATATGCTCGACTTATCCAGGAATATGCGTCAATTGATTTCAGCTATCGTGTCGGAGTTGTATCGATGTACCGGGCACAGATTCTCGCGCTCCGAAAGGCATTCGAGGCACGTTTTGGCAGACAAGTGTTAGATACTGTGGACTTCAACACTGTAGACGGTTTTCAGGGCCAAGAAAAGGATATTATCATCCTTTCCTGTGTCCGATCTGGTGTGGGACTACAAACCATTGGTTTTTTGACTGGTACGAGTTTTCCCGTTTTCAAAGATATGATGTCAATTTATTTTAGATGTCCGGCGCATGAACGTTGCCCTTACTCGAGCAAAATCATCTCTGTTCATACTAGGAAATGCTCCGACTTTGGAAAGAAGTGACGATACCTGGAGAGATATTGTTACTGATGCCCGAACAAGGTCTTCCCTGATAACTGTAAGTTATTTGAAATCTTGAGTATCAATACAAGCTAATTACAGGCAGGCGGATCCAACATTCTTTACGACTTCGTCAACAGCGCACTTAGTCCCTCCTCCTCCCACACCTACCAAGATTACTAAAGTTGTTCCATCTGCCCCTATACCATCTGACCTCATGACACCACGTAATTTTAAAGCTGCACAACAAATCAAGGGACCGTCGAAGACTCAGCAATCCAACAGCGAGATCTCCCAGCCAAGTTCGAGTTTAATCAATGCATTGCCTTCCAATGGCTCACAGCATCCCAATGGTTTGAAGCACATTCCCCTGGCGGATCTTCAGGAAGAAGCACCAGTCGAAAGTCGTAAAAGATCAGCTGAAAGCATTGAACAATCGATGCAAGTACCTGATGCCGAAGTTAGTAAAGCTCGGCCTCCTCCCGCAAAACGCCCAAAACAAACAAGCATATTCATTCCCAAGCCTAACAAAAGGGTGCGTCTCTGCCGTGAACAGATCTTGCTCTGATTGTCCTCTGATTCTTGGATACCAGCGGCCGCCCGACGACACTACTGGCGGTCCCTCAACCAACAAACGACGAATATAAATAAGCACTGGAATATCCATTAGACTAACTTAAGCTATCCATTAATATCCACCATCTACGTTGTACATAGATTATATCAATAATGAGACGCGCCATCTAAAACATATTGAAAAGCTTCGATACCAAGTTCACTGCATGCATATTGGTGCCAGCCAAAATTTGCCTCATTGAGCACATAGGATGTTGGAATCATATGTAGGATCCACATCAGCACCCTCTCGAAGAGGGCCTTGGTATGAGACCAATTGGAATCGGGCACAAATGTCATCACTTTTGAAGTATATCTGCCTTGACAGGAGGTAATTCCCAGCCATCCGGACCGAAATGAGGAATTGACATCATTACACCTGCCATGTTCTTCGTTGGCTTAGAAAACGTGCAAAGTGAAGGTTTTCCCAGAGTTGAAAGCCACGCCGGGTTTATCACCGTCAAGCCTACAAAGTCAGAGTTAACACGCGAAGCACACGATGACCAGGCTGAGTACCTTTCAACCAAACTCGACTCGTTCTAACGACTTCACTAAAGACAACATACTCCGGCGGGGACGTGTTCGCGAGGATTGAGGAAGGGTGAATGAAGACATCTTCAGTGATTCCGAGCGCTCGGTAAGGTATCCCTTTTGGAGTCGCATATTGAGCATTGGAAGATGATGAGTCGAGACGATTCTTGCGGACCGCAACTTGATCAATAAATCCGGCTGTCAAGAGTTGACGCAGAACTTTGAGCTGAAAGGGGACTGAGAGGTGAGCTCAGGTCTTTCGGCTTAAACGAAAGCAACCCACTTGAAAAGCGTTAGGTGGACTGATATTTGGAAGAAACCCAGCATTGACACTCGGAAAATTCATCTGGACGATATTACTGATCTGGGCTCGCAATTTGTGTATTTCTTCCATCGCCTGATAAATTTCAAGCTACGAAACAGTCTGTGACATGGTCGACACCCACCTTCGGTCTTACGAAATGTTCGGCACAAAATGCATGTCCACCACCGGCATATTCATATGCACCGACAACGGAAAGGATCTTGAATATGTCGCTAGTGCGTTGACCTAGAGAGGCATGGGTCTTATGCACTGTCAGTAGTAATTTTTTGTAGGTGGACAGATTGGTAAACGCACATGCTGAGACTCAAAGAAAGCTCTTCGACGCAATCGTTGGGCCTCCTTGGCTTTCACGGCTGCACTAGTCAAATGAGATATATCCTCAGGCTCTGAATCGTCTTGATCGTTTTCGATAGCAAGTCCCTCATCGTGCAAGAATGGATCCCCGACGGACAATGCGGATACTATAGCGATGACGTATGGAAGACATCCATGCTGTTGCCCATTCACTAACATCCGAGAGAATCTTGGCGACAAGGGGAAAAACGACATTGTCTTGCCAAGATCTGTTATCTGGCCAGCAGTGATATCATTGGAACCGATAGTCGAGGCACTCAACGCCCCTAGGTGGATCAGAACTTTCTCTGCGGTATGAAGTGCCGAACGTTCTGGGGGTGTGGGGAAAGGGAAGTTTACAACCGCATCGATGTGCATACTCTTCATTTGCAAGACTACGCCTTCAATTGGCATTCGACTGATCTCCGGGAGTGAAAATTGATCGAAGTGGTGCTCATACAGCGCAGAAGAGTAGAGTCGATAACAATGACCAGGTCCTGTACGCCCAGCACGTCCAGCACGTTGCGCAGCAGATGCTTTAGAAACCCAGTTAACAACAAACGCTTGAATACCGTTCCTGACGTCATATCTACGCTGAAAACAGGTCTGTCAGTCAATACATCTCAAAAGAAGCACAAGCAACCAACCTCCTTGGCTCGCCCACAATCAACGACATATCGGATATTGGGAATAGTTAGAGACGTCTCTGCAACATTGGTGGAGACTACCACGAGGCGCGATCCGGGCGGCGGTGGTTCAAAAACGCGCATCTGCTTTTCGCTTGGAAGAAGAGAATATAGAGGGACAACATGCATAGGAACTGAGGGAGAATCGTTTAGTCACATAATCTCGTAGTGAAAAGTGAGTAGTTTCACTATCAAGACCTTCATCTTCAAGGCCTAATTCTTCATTGAGTCCATCTTCACCATCGCTGTCCAGTGCATCTGGGTCGTCGTCATTTACTCCATCATCGACGTCAAATGCTAAATCACTAGGACCACTTTCCCCTAACTCAAAATCTTCGGCCTCGACATCCGCTGCACAAAGTTAAATACAGAGACAGACAAGTCACTCATAGAAACACCTACCGTGTGCGGGACCAACCGTTTCAGTCTTGGAGGTGTTATCGTCCTTCAGATTCACAGCAGTTGCAGCAACGGCTCTTTTTTTCTGTTTTTCCTCGATCGCCTTCTGTCCAAACTTCGCCTCGAGTTTCCGACAAACGCCAGTGATCTCATTCTGGCCCGTCAAAAAAATAAGAATGCCACCTGGAGGTAGACGAGTGTGAATTTTTGTGGTCTTCTTTACAGCTTCTGTCACGTAGTCCGATGCGGTCCGACGGCTGAAATGGATCGTCACTGGATGTTGGCGCGCTGCGACGTTAATGACAGGAGGAGGGGTAGGAAATAATGTCTTGTTTTCAGCGAAGTCACTGACTCGTAGGGTCGCAGACATAATAATTAGACGTAGGGGCTGCCAGACCTTAATAAAAGACTTTTGCGGGATTGAATGGAACCTTACCTTCGCGCCTTCCTTTCCCTCTTTCCACATCGTCTCTCGCAACTTGAGAACACGGCTGAGGACCCCGATCAAGATATCGGTATTGATACTCCTTTCATGAGCCTCGTCAATAATGATGACCGAGTACTTGGTGAGCAAGAAATCAGTCGCAAGCTCCCTTAATAAAACACCATCTGTCATGAATTTGATAGAGGTGGAAGGGGAGACAGTCGCATCGTAGCGGATCTGATATGACACACGGGATGAAGTAAGGGAAAGTTCGTTAGCCACGCGGGCAGCCATGGACATAGCAGCAACGCGACGTGGCTGTGTGATTCCAATCATTCCAGGATTATCTGCCAAAGAAAAATAAGTGGATCAAAGATGGAAAAAAAAAAAGATGGGAAGCGTACCGCTATCAGGCGTGCCAAATCCAGCTTCATACAAAAACTGAGGAACTTGGGTCGTCTTGCCGCTACCAGTCTCACCACAGATTATCACGACAGGGTTTAATAGAATAGCCTCCATGATGGGCTGCTCCTCTGTAACGATGGGGAGAAGAATTCTCGCCTCTTCGACATCGGGAGGTCGATTAACTGCAATGGCCTTGATCTTGATACTTGATTTTGTGACACCCTTCTTTTCTAACATCTGCACAAACGCTGTGTCAGGTAACTTAAGGTCTCGGCCAAGAGGTCCCCGCATTTCCACGGGCTTGGAAGGATCGTCGATTTTCCGTTTCTTTTTCACTGGGGGAGGAAGATCGGGAACCTCGGCTGGTGGCTCCTCTGGTATATAGCCCTTGACTGCTCCAAGTTGCTTGATAGCCCAATCTTTGAAGCCTAGACCTTTCCGAGGCTGAGGTGGTTCATCCTCATCCATTGGGCTCTCGTCTTCTTCACCATCCCCTTCTTCCTCTTCTTCCTCCTGGCTTTCTTCTGACGAGCTGCTTCCGGAGGTTCCTGGTTGCTTCGGTCCCTCCTCGTCTTCAGAAGAATCGTTTTCAGAATCAGAACTATCGAAGGAAGTATCTGACATTCCGTCATCAACCGGAACTACTGGAGTACGCTTGTCTTTCCATCTGCCGAATGTCATCTGGGATTATATGTTAGAATTTTTCCTAAGAAAGGAAGCAAACATTAGACTTTGCCATTGCTTTTCTGCCGTACCTTGGGCACCACCACGGTCCCATCAGGGTTTCGTTTGAGGGCACTACCGATCACAGAAGATGTGGAGGGGACGAGTGGTCCTGTTGAAGCCTCTACGGCCGTAGGAGCAGTCTGGGTCTCTTCCTCCGACTCTTTCGCTCGTTTGGTGCTCGAAGTCGTCTCCAGGTTCTGCCCTTCATGAAATAGCTTCTCTACTTCCGAGTCAGTGCCCTCATCATTGACATCTACCACTGCATATGTGTCGCCCTTCCGTTTACGCTTTCCTAGGTGACCGTCAAGTGCACGTCGAACCTGTTTGTCCTCCAGCCGCTCAAGTCGTTCCTGATGTGTCGACACCTTTCCAGTGCCCAAAGACGAAGAAGTCTGTAAATGTAGAGACGATGGAATTTCCGCCTGTGTCTGACTGAGAAACGTCAAAGAGAAATAATATTAAATAGGACAAGGACATACGCTAGTTTCTCAAACAGAAGTACTCGCTCCTCTTTTTTGAGTTTTTTGTCCTATTAAACAGATCATGATCTGCAATATAATAAGACTCGAGTCCAACACACGATGTATTTTTCAAGTCTTTTCTTCTTCTTGCTAGACCATTTGGAATCAGATTGTGCGACAAGCTACAACAAGCATAAGTTTCCGAAACCTTTGAAACATACTATTACATACTTCTTGCCTGAGTTTTTCTCTCCGCTCCTGATCTTTAGTTTCTTGGGGCTTCAAAGCAAGGATGCTAGCGTTTGGGTCAACTTGAATGGCATCAGGCTCGCCCTCAGTTTTTCGAACTCGTTTGAGTTTTCCCTTTTTCCTGGAACCTGTCTGTCTTGCGCGTTTTACTCTTTGAGCGTGATCCATGACCGGCAAACTGCAGTCGGAAGTTGCAGAAGATCGTCAGCGTTCGCGTTCGTTAAACGGAATGAATTATTCAATTTATTGAATGATCAAAATTATGCCTCACGTGTCGAAATTCGGTGATCACGCGATGGGTGTGATTGTTACGTGTTGTCCGTTGTCATTCAATAAAACGTGCGGCCCTTTTTGTGACTCGAAACCACTTGACTGCAGCCCTTACACAGTAAACTAAATCCCAACTAGTACGACCTTACCCTCCCCCCTCTAACCTCCTATTCTGAAGCCTTTCCATACAGCATGCGAGGCATGAATTCGTTACCTTTGGATGACGATATCGTCGACTGTGTATTGACCTCCTTGCCTGACTACGCGACTCTTCGGGCAATCATATTGTCATCCAAGTCCTTTTACAATGTTTTCAAGATACACCCGAAATCAATCATCCGCTCCATCTCATATAACATTGTTGGACCATCCTTGCCTCAAGCTATAAGGCTGCTTCGTTACAAAGGCGCTGCACATTCTGATGCACCAGATGAGACATGCACACAGCAGACTTCCCAGATCAAACGTTGGTCAGAAGATGATGACATGGGTCTCATAACGAGTGAAGAGTGTCGCCAGTTGGCAACGAACGCCACAGTAGTCAATGCTCTGGAAGACCTCTTTAGTTTCAGGCAGGTTGTCTCTGATTTTCACCAATTCGATTTGACGAACAAATGTTACCTACAATGTGATCAGACATAAAGACCGTACCTCTCACACCAGTGTCCTGAACTCGACAGAATCTTCACGTTTTCAAAGGGCGATGTATCGTTTAATGTTGATCGCCAGGATCTTTCCAGCAGACAACTACGACTATGAAGACGAAGAAGATGAAGATTTTGATTCAACTTTTGTGGAGTGTGATCGTCTTGCACGGAAGAAGCTATTGGATGATTTTGCCACATCTGAATTATTTGAGCTGCACAGTGCTGCATTCTTTCTGATTGAAATTGTCAAGGGAATATGTGCTGGAAAGGGCCAGCAACGTTCGTCCTCGTTACAATTTGCGTTCTGATATGAGATTGATTCCCGTTGTGACAGTTGGTGTCTCTGGTGTTGGAGATGAAATGCTAGCATTCGGTCCAGCAACAGTACTGCAAGCCTATCAACTAGCAACAACTGAAAATTTGGATTATTTCGGCAACTTTATTCCCCCTTGCCTCGTGGATTACCTTTTCAATCCTATGAAGACAATATGGAAGGAACGCAAGACAAAACCATCCCCGGACGATTCTACCGATTGGTCATCTTTGCTCGATGACATTAGGGGGGGTAACGATATTTGTAAGTTTTTTCTATCACTCCGAGCTCGTTGCCAGTCACAGATATCCATACCACGACAGGTGACAAATGCGGCACCACTTGCGGCCTAGATTTACGGAACGAATCGAGTAAGTTATGTTCAAGATTTACAATTTCTCACATAATGAACAAAATGTCAGGTTGGGACGACCTATGGCGCCTTTCCTTCTCTCTTGGGCCTGAGGGTATCACAAGACTGGTAAAGGGACATCTTATTGCCAATATTGTTGAAGGCTATAACCTAAAGCATAAACTTCTTGCCACATATACGCCGCATACCTACACAAATCTCCTAGAACAAATGCACCAGGTCAAAACCCCTCCTTGGGATACTTGGAATCAAGGCGACTGGTTGTGTGAACCATGCATTGTTGAATTATTCCGAGCTCATCTTCATCTCTGGCTTTTGAAATGCAAACGAGATAGTAAGTCTTGGCTTATGCTTTCCCTCTTTAGTATATCTTAAGTCCCTTCCAGGAGGAGATGAAATCAAGGAGGATTGCTGGTGAGTATTTTCAAGTCTGCAAGATTCAACACTTTATGGCTGAATATCAATGAATAGGTACGGCTATAACTGTCGTACGCAGAGACATAACGTTCATCATGCAGGGCGCCTTAACGTATGCCAAATTCTCTTGATCCGACGTATTCTATCTAATCAAATAATTCACCAGCATCTCTGCGAACCAACACGATAGTACATACTAGATGCATTACTAGTACTAGTACTACTACTAAGTACAAGTTTGAAAAAAGGTTTATTTATGTAGTGAATCCAATTGAATTTTCTATGAAATAGCAAACATTTCTATACTCGGGATTTCAATGCTTTTAGAGAAGTCAACATTCCCGCGACTCTGCGTCCTAGCATTGCAGCAACGTCCTAGAGTTCGCGTTCGGGCCATGTGCACGTGATAGACGCGTCTTGTCACAAGTCGGATCTACGTCACGAAACCCCGGTCGTTGATTAGAGTCTACCATCACCCTTGGTTCTCATTTGAACGGAGTATCATACATGTCCCAAGCGGACGAAGATCCAACGTTTTTTGCGCGCGAACGTGACAGGCTTGCGCGCGATATCACAAGTGTGGGTGAGTCTCCTTGCGATATTACAAAGTGATACGGTTTATCGGATGAATCAGGGCTTTGAGGAGCTCCTATCGTCCACAAATGTGTTAAATCGCAAACTTGAAGAGGTGTTGGGAATGACTAAGGAGTACGACACGATTGCCGAGCTATGGCAGAGCTTTTATCGACTTATGCGGGGACCCATAACGGACGAAGATGATGATAGCCGTGAGGAGAAAACGACCGGATTGCCAGGGACGGGAGGGCATGTAGTTGCTATGAAGCAAAGTAGGGGCACATAGTGAGGTGCATCGGGTGATAGACTAAAGTAATCCTATTTACAAAATATTGGGATACACGAAGGATGACACAAACGGGCTACAACAAATGAGATGATTGATGTATGTACGTACGTATCAATGCGAAAACACGGAAAGGATCAGGAGTAAGCATTTTATACGTCTGCCCATTGTGCCACCTGTGTAAAAAGAATCAGAACTGAATGACCATCCCTGACATTGGACTGAGCATACCCAGGAGAAACCGTTGAACTCGGCTTGGTCCCGAGTAGATAACTGCCCATGTACTGGAGTCAGAGTAGGTTTCTCGCGGGTGAATTCCTCGTCGAAGTTACTGGTATCGGCGCTTCCATTCTGAAACGTTCTTTAATCAAGCGAAAGCCATGTTATGATGAAGTCACTTACAATCGTAGGGAAGTAAGGTGGAGGAATGCGCTTGTGGAGGACATCGTCGAAATTGACATCCTTGAAGAATGGCTGGCGTTTGATTTCTTCAGCATCCTCCTTGCTTGACCCAAGACGACGTGAAGGGTCACGCGTCAACAGCTACGAGGACACAAGCATGAGAAAAGAAGTAGAAGATGGAGAGGTCAAAATAATTACCTTCTGCAAAATTGAGACGGCGTCCCTCGGCATGGTGATAGGATAGAGGGGCTCGTCTTCCAGGATAGCATCGAAAATTTCATCCTCGTCATCACCACGGAATGGAGACTGGCCCAACAACATTTCGTATGTGAGAACACCAAAAGCCCACCAATCTACCGCACGCCCATAGCGTTGCTCCAAGAGAATCTGTTCAAAGTTAGAATCAAAAAAGAAGGGAAAATGATGTAACACACTTCAGGTGCCATGAACTCTGGGGTTCCGCAAAAAGTGCTTGTCGTACTGCCATACCACATATCCTCTTTACATAGACCGTAATCAGCAACTTTCACATGCCCATCCAGAGTCAAGAGGATATTGTCAAGTTTGAGATCGCTGTTCAAGATATGAAAACCTTGCCAGCATCGAACTAGTCAAACTTGGACTGACCGGTAGATGATTCCATTGGCATGGAAATACTCCAAAGCGAGAAGCACCTCCGAAGCATAAAACTTAGCTTGTCGAAGAGAAAACTGCTTTCGCTGAATGTGAAGCATGAGATCACCGCCACTCACGTACTCCATGACGAAGTAGATGCGAGTCTCAGTCTGGAAGCAAGAGTGCAAACCGAGCAGGAACGGATGGCGCTCTCTTGCGGCAGCCAAGAAAACCCTCTTCTCCGAGCGAGTACTGATGAATCAATTAGAAACAGACCAAGGCAATCAAACTGCTGTCTCGAACCTCTCAACTTCGTCATTATCGATGATGAATTCTTTCTTCAGGACTTTGATAGCAAAAAGACCATTCGTTGTCTTTTCCTCTGCTAACATGACCTTGCCGAAATTTCCCTTTCCAAGAACGGCGAGGAAGTTGAAATCGTTAAGAGTGACCTTCCTTGGCGGACGGGCAGGTGGCTGCTGTAGCTGTTGTTGTGGCGGCAACTGTTGCGACAACTGCTGTTGTGGGGGCCCTTGCCGGATAGGCGCAACTTCTTGCGCAAGTCGTTTAGGCGAAGTAGGTAAGGGTACGCGGTCAACAGGACGCGACATTTGGGCGGGAGGACCCATTGCAGACGGCTTGGATGGTGCTGAAGAAACCTGGGGTCGCGCGGCCTGTCAAGCGTCGATCAGGATTTTTCCCCAGGTGAAATATGCAAAACATACTGGATAAACCGGTTGCTGTGTATAACCATCATAACTAGCTGGAGGTACTTGTTCATACGGGCCCTGAGGTCGCCCATCCGGTGGGTAACCAGGTCCGGGGGGTATTGGAACACGAGCTCCCGCAGGGGGTCGTGCATTGGCGGGCGAAGACGGCACATAAGGAGTCTGATGAGGTAGCTGTTGGGCTTGCTGAGGAGACGAAAACGGTTGCTGCGGTGGTTGGTGATACTGATACCTATCTTGAGGAGCAGAAGGCATACGACCATAGGAATCAGACGGAGGAAGAGAAGGAATGACTGGCTCCGGCCCAGAGATTTTCATACGGTCCATTTGTGAATCGATAGATGGGGAAGCCACATGGTGATCAGGTTGACGGCCAGGTGGACGAATGACTGGTTTATCTGCACGCAACCTGTTGATATCTCGCCAGTTGCGAAGTAATTCATTCGCCGTCTCCATTGACATTCCACAAAAGTCAGGAACCAAGTGAGCACAGTTCGCATGACAAGTGATACCACACTCCGAGCATTTGCGAGCATTCTTACGACCCAGAGGTAGCATGTAACCACAATGACAACACCAGTTGGTACCAATGTTGGTAAGAGGCTCGAACCGATGAGGAATGCGATGGTTAATTTTCTCCTCGTCGCCCTCCTGACACGGAGATAAGAAAGCCAATTCGAGGGATCGAAGAGACACGTACCCCAGTATTGGATTTAGATATACACTTGGTGACGACTTTCTCATAACACTTTTTGTGACAAGTATATCGACAATCTTCGCATTGATATCCAAGCGCGTTGAGAAGGAAGTCGCCGCAGAAGGCACATAGCATGAGTTGATAGAACTGTTGTTGAACAAACTTGTGGCCATTCATCACATGAACTTCGCCTTTGCGTTTGCGAACGGCACCCTGTCGGCCGAGACCACCTAAGGGAGCATCCAAAGGGCGCTTGCGAACATTCTCCTTGACTAGAAAACAGTATTGAATGAAGATTGACAGACGAAGATCATGGCATCTTACTGAAGTTCAAACGGAGCGCGATAGCTCCGGCGGGTTCAACGGAGAACCAAGCATCAATTCCATCAGCTGTTGCAGGTCCTAGAGATATCGAGCCACTACGCGAAGCACCGCTAAATCCTCCTCCAAGGGGAGCATTGAAGTCACCAGATGGGGGATGTCCGTGGCCTGGATGTCCGTCCCCGTGCATTGCACCAGCAGTGACCCATCCGCCTTGCCCACTCTCCATGCCCACCTTCTGCCGACGAAGAGCCTCAACCAGATCGTGTATTCGAATCCACAACAGGCCAATAGGAACACCATTGGAATCCCCAGCCTGCTTGTCAGAGACGACGATCTCAACTTCATTAGCCTTGTCGACAGTAATTTCAAAGTCTTCGTTCCAGCGATCAGTTCGAGAAGGATGCGACTTGGCTAGTTGTGTCCCTTCGACTTTGAGTGAGACGAATGTTTCCAAAGCCTGTTTCGAGGATGAACGTATACGCCCAAAGGAAGGAATGGGTGCATGATCAAGCTCTCGAGCACCCTTGACGGTAACTTGAAGAATACCCGAAAGGGGTTTGGAGCGTATATTTTCCTTGCGTTCACCATCAGGTCCAGCGGGTCCGTCTTCAAGAAGCAGCAAAGATCAGAAAAAAATGAGAAAGTATTATCGTGACAATGCGCACCCGTTTCGTCGTCGTCCACAAGATCATCCAGAATGTGTAAGTTCTTGTATCGTTTGAGAGCTGTTTGTAGAAGGTGTATCTTCTTTTCGCTTTCAATTTTCTTGCTTTCCGCGTCAGCTCTCGATTTCTTATCGCCATCCGCCTGGTAAAGTTTGGCCATCTTGTCTATGCCCATCTTGTATTGCAACTCTACTTGGAGTTTGAACTCGAGTTGATGAAGCATCTTGGATATCCTGGCTGGCGTGATGGGAGTGTCAGCCTTAATCAAATCGAGTTTGGTATATTGCTTGGGCTTGGGTGGACCAAATTGAGGAGAGCGAGCTCCAGGAAACCCTTGTCCCGCAGGGTCGTTTGGTCGTCCGCGGTTAGAAGCGTCATAATCTTTTGAGGGAACCTGTGACGATGGGTGGATCGTCTTATGCGACTATATACGCAATGTCTTTCATTGATACACACCTGAGGCAGTGATGATCCTTGCTGTCGCTGATCTTGTTGCGATAACTGAAGCTTGCGGGCCTGCAATTCTCGGAGCGTATCCTGAAAGTATGACAAGGATCGTTCGGACTCTCTGAACTTTGCTTCGTTACGTCGCAGAACATCCTGATTAGTGGTGGCCTGGCGCATAAGCTGTATTCCCTCTAAGATCTTACGCTCTGTCGCAATGTGCTTGTAGACCTCCTGGATCTTCTGGTCCAGCTCCTAGATAAAACAAAGATCGCTTAGTGGGCATCCAGGGGACTCTGCAGGGAGTAGAGACTGTACCGCGGCTGCCATTGTGGAGAGAGGGTTGCTGCTGGGAGCAAGAGAGGCGATGGCAATGAGTAATGTGCAATGAACTGTGAAATCAGAATCTGTGGTGCTGAATATTATTGGGGCTGTGGCAGCCAAATTCGGAATTTTTTATTCTTCGGTTATGTCTATATATGGAGATCTCATGTACCACTGGCAACATCTTGCGCCATCTCCATCATGCCAGACATCGTTTGTCGATCAAGAATACGGGCAGTGTCAGACCACTGCAGCCTGTCTCTTGGTGTTCGACATCATCTTCTTGTCGGCGGCTCTTCTCATCCCGTGTGTAGGCCGAAGGAAACACGCTTTCCAGACAACGTAGACGTGTTGCTCACCTCTAATCTCGTTATCACACTTTCTGGGGATCTAGATGGCGAAGTTATCTCTGCTGAGGAAATGTACGCGTCTGAACTGGCTCAGAACATCGTGGACTACCTTCAGCTGGTAATATGCGGCCCTCTGCTACCGACGGTCCCTACTCAATAACAGAATGCGCAGAACGCAACAGAACTCGGTCTGAACTGTGTTTCAAAATTGAAGCTCGACGAAAGCTCTGGAGTTCTCAAATGTACACTCTTTTTACCCTTCAATTTATCTATGTCTGACGTCGTATTTGCACAGTTGTCCTGACGTCGTCACGTCAGTACCCTGCAGATCCGGAGATACTTCCTGTCCATGTCTTGTTGGTTGCCATCGATTTGTGCTATTCATGGAGAACCTTCGACTGTTCTCAGGCCAAACCCAACCGGGCCAACCATCCATTCAATGAGAGATTGTCGCTTCCTTACAAAACGGTTTTGGATAATGTCATTAGACGTTTTGTAACATGGCAGTTAGTAAGGTAAACGAATCGTCTTCTCCTCAGACTTGGTTTACCCTATGTACTTACTTCCGACTCATAGGCGCTACCCGCTTATTTTTGGAACTTGGCGCCAGGTATGCATGTCGCCAAATACGAACAACTTGCAAGAAGTGATGTTTGCCGTTGACTCATTCTGATCAGCAACTCGATGCCGATTCAGCTTACTTCCGAGAAGCAGCACGCTCCTTACTTGAAATAATACGAAGATCCCCTAATGAAGATTTTCGCTCAAGTTGTAAAGGGCTCATCAAGGTTCCTCTATTTTGACCTTCACTGCCATACTTGTGACATATTACACTCGTTGCAGATCATTCGTACTCGACGGATTGACGCTCAGAGGGATGCCGCTCAATCTCTCTCAACATATCTATGTACAAGTGATGAGAATCCCCTGTCAGACATCATCGACGAAGATGCCCTTTGTTATGCTTTAGAGAGGGTATATCGTGATGGGATGTCCCGGCCGCAATTTAAGGTCTGAAACCTACTCCGTTCATCTGCGTCGATCTACTCTGCGCGTGAACTCTAACAAGTCTAGATTTCCTTTTATACAGGGGTTAGCCAGCATGCCCTGCATTGACCGTGCGGACGACGAAGATCTTGCTTGCAATCATGCTGATTACTCGCACGAAGCACCTAGCGGTCTATCTTCACCTGAGGGCTTCCTGTGGGACGAAGTTTTCCAGGGTGTTCCATTCCCAACGTTTACTTCGAATCTTCCGGCCTCTGATTTTATGATGTTTCGCTCTGATGGCAAAAACTTTCCTGTTGACGCGGAACTTGATCATCATCGAGACATCCTAGAAGACGAGGACTGGAACGACTGCGAGTTATCTGTCAAGCGACCATCTTTACAACTCAAAACCAATCCACACAGCATTGTATCAGCTCTTGTTCAGAAAACGGATTGTACTACCTTGTCATCACTATTTGACTTGGACGATTCAGATGACGAGACTAGTTTCAATAGTTCACAGGAGACCTCACAGTACGAAAATATCGACCTCCATGACTTCGTTTTTGGTACAGTTTTCCGTCTTCCGGGTAGTCACGTTGTCCACGACGAAAGCCCGTCAGACCAAAATTCTCAGGACGAAGTTCCGGATATTCTTGGCATGGAGGATGAATCTCAGACACAACTAACTTCCTCGCTTTTGCCGTCGATCTCCGAGCCTATGTCAAATCGGGAAAATCACTCAATGGAGCCGTCGAGCAACGAAGAGGACGATATAAGCATTTTCCCTCTAGAAGAGATGGACGTATTCACTCCACAGGAACTGTATGACAACGAAGACGACCTGGAACTTGACATCTTGTCTGATGGCACTTGCAGCGGCTCCAGCGGTATGGATATAGTCTTTGAGCCAATTCGCAAACTTTTCGAGAACGATGGGGATTCGGTGGGTGTAGTGGCGGGGCGTGCCTCTTCAGGATCAACTTTTTCTCACCAACCTACAAACTTAAACATCCCATGGCTTTCGCAAGCCGAACGCGAGCACCAGACAAGACATAGCTTAGACTGCTTTGAGGATAGTGATGAAGAGTTGTGGGAGATTGAGGTCGGCGGAGAATCTGAGTTGTGTATCGGGGGCAATGAAAATATTTTCATGATGGAGCTTGACCACCTGACTCCTTAGACACTGAAGTATATCGTTCCGTTACTTTGGAATAGGAGGTCGCTGTTTTACATACTCTTGTTGGTGGTAAGCAATTGTGGTCGACTTGGAGGCTATTTCCGTGAAATTGAGACTCCGCTAAAACTCCGCAATTATAGTAGAATGACGGATACGGATATCTACTCGAACTACTACATACGAAAGTCATCTTCGCTTCCAGGTCCACTCTTTACCCTTGCCCTCTAGTGGTTCACCCATCTCTCCGCCATTCTTCTGGCAACCATGCTTCCATATCAACGTAATAAGATCGATATTAGTGTTCGTACAAGTTCTTATCGGCTGCGCTCCGTCGAACCGGATCCTGATCGTATCGATTCATTCAGAAATTGAACCCGCAAGAACAGCAGCTATTCGCGAAGTATGGGAAGCTTCCTACACACAAAAACGTCCTCATGAAAATGCAAAAGGTGAGTCGAATGTCAGGCCATCAACGTCATCGTCTCAATTCTGTCATTCAGGAGCGCAAATACTTCGACTCAGGCGATTATGCTCTTTCCAAGGCTGGGGTCGCACCACAAAATACAGTCGGTACGGCGATTCCCAATCCTGAAAAGTGAGCATAAATCTGGCCCCGCGGTGGCCGTATACACACACATTCATCACCATCTTTAGTATCCCCCATGCTTCCCCCGGCAACGGTAACGGCCTTTCCATATCCCCCACGAACTCGACAAGTCCAGTCAACAAAGAAAGCGGCCTTGCACATGACCAAAGCAACGACGACACCTCTGAGGAGCCACAAGAACGGCCAGCTACACCGTCTGACGACGTCAAGGATTGACTGGCCCTTAACTTGCTGTGTTCCTTCATGCACCTTTTTACATCGTACACTATAGCACCGGTCGACCTCGACCGCTTTATCTGCCACTCGCACCCGCATCTTATCGATTTCTGCCTCGACTACCAGCGACAAAGCACCCATCTCACAAACGGCCATTACTATACGTTTATGACATCTTTTGTCGGAATATGCTATGTGTATTATTACCTTGTCATGACCTGGCTGAGGGCTCAGAGTAGCAGGCGTAGTAGCGCAGAAAATGTGCTTATAGCGAACGGTTTTCGTCATCTACCCTGGCGCCATCTTTGCCCTATTATATGCATTGAATTGCACTGCCCTCTCGTCCAGGTTTCAGGACTAATTATAAAATGCTGTCCTACTTAGCAAAATGAATCAATATTATTTTTTAAAATATATATATAACTGTCACATCCACGTGAACCCCTTTTGTGACTTTACGCGTTTACAGCCTGGACATCCCACTTTTTTGAACACTACCATTGTATAGATGTCTGGGGTGATCAGAGAAGATATAACGAAGGTCTTTGGGGAACTCACTCGGTTTGACGACAAGCTGCTTGAAGAATGTACGTGTTCACTGCCAGAATTACCTAAATCCGCTTCACTGGCAATAGGCACCTCCATATGCCAGATATACAATCTATCTGCCGAGACCCTTCTGTACAAGTGGGAAGCGCTGAACTTTAAACCATATGCTACGCGCTCAGAGATATCCGAACTCACGATGGACTCCGTCATCGTGCTCAAAGCACAGATACAACGCGACATCGCGAAAGAAAACGCGAAACGACCACAACATAGGGCGATCGGCACTTCGAACACTGCTATGGTCAATCGATCACGCCTACCGGGTCATATGGGCAAAACTGCGGCAGTAGGGCAAAAACCAATGGTCACGCAGGTCAAGGTTGAGGAAGGATTTGGATTACCTGGGCCAAGTACGAGTAGTGTCGCGTTTAAAGGGCCAGCAAGCGATTATTCGTCGCGAAAATCTCGTTCATGTATATTCCGTTGCTTCATGCTTGTCAAGGTTCTTTTAACGTCGCTCTGTAGATCGGTATATGTATGAAAAGGTACTCGAGAGGAGTGAAGGTGTAGTCTATTTCTCCTGTCGATGATCCCTCTGACTAAAGCTACTCATATAGCTCTTGATGATCGGATAGAGGAATTCTCGGAGTTGATTAGAGAACACTACAATGTTGCAGAACTTGGTGATCCTGCCTCAGCAACTGACGTATGTGCAACATTTCGTTGTAATGTTCTGCTAACTTACACTGCAAAGGACGACATCATAGTTGTCGGCCGCATAGTACATGACTCGGACACCGTCGATACTGCGCCAGCAAAACTCACAGAAACCTCAATAGCGCTTGAAGCATCGCGTTCTAACGGTGGTAAACGTATTACTCTCCGCTTCGACCCTGCAGTCACAATACGTGGTGCAGCACAAGGAGCTGGTAGTGTGGGCCTCTTCCCGGGCTCCATGGTAGCACTTAAAGGGAAAAATGGCGGAGGCAGTTGGTTTCTTGTGAAAGAGATTCTTTCGGTGGGTATGCTTCCCCTGTCTGGCCTTCCATCTGACATGTCTATACCAGCTTCCACCTCTTAGGCCCTCTCCGACATCTCTCGGCTTGTTATCTACCAAACCAGATCCGGAAGCCACCAGTAATTTCTCGATGTACCTTGCTTGTGGGCCTTATACCCCGGATGCCGACTTGTCATACAAGCCATGGCGTACACTTAACAAAACCCTGAAAGCCGATAAACCCACGGTCGTTCTCTTGGTATGTTCTCTCACGTCTTTCTGTTAGAAAAATCTCGTTGATGATCAACAAATGTAAGATGGGTCCGTTCATTGATGTTCAGCATCCAAAGATAAAAAATGGTGAAACCGATATAGCCCCTGCCGACCTCTTCCGATCCTTATTCATCGAGCCCCTGAGAGCCTACTTGGATTCATCACCAGGCAGTATAGCCATCTTGGTCCCAAGTGTTAGGGACCTCGTAAGCCGACAAGCCGTATATCCTCAAGGAGAGCTCGAGCTGATAACCTCAGATCCTGTAAGAACGAACCCTATTCAACCCAACAAGTCGCCGTCTAACATCGAGTGTTTCAGCGCATCCATTTACTGCCAAATCCCGCTCGCTTTTCTATCGACGATATCACATTTGGTGTGACTAGTGTCGATGTTGTGTATCATATTAAGAAGGAAGAACTTTCAATCAAAGGGTCAGAAACTGATCCTATCTCACCTGCCTCTCCCGATGACACTGGAACGGATGTGATGGCAAATACATGTCGTCAACTCCTTCAACAACGCAGGTACATCTTTCTCTCATCCACCTACTTTGTGCTCTCAGAAATTGACGGGATTGGACAGTTTTTATCCGTTGTTCCCCGTGCCTCTTGACGTATCACATGAAGTAAACCTTAGTGTGACGCACTTAGATGGTCTTAGGCTAACAGGTGATACCAATGATGCTCCTGACGTGTTGATTTTGCCTAGCAGGCTGAAACAGTTTTCGAAAGTTGGTTCTTTTGATCTTGAGTGATGTGAACATGGAACTCACGATAGAACACAAGGTCGTTCAGACTACAACAGCGATTAACCCTTCCTTTTTGTACAAAGGGACGTTTGCCAAGTTGGTTGTTGCAGCCAGAGGGACTGGTGCCTTCAGAGAACGGATAAAGACTGAAATTGCCAAGCTCGAGGCTTAACTGAACATGTGTCTTTCCCGAGGCAATTTGTATGGATCGTTAGGTTTTTCTGCAGAAATTCACAATGGATCTTTACATATCATGATAATCATACGATTTTCAACGATAAACTTGAAGTATATGGACCAGTCAGGAATGGTACAGGAAAAGGATGGTTCTTGTAATTATTGTAACGAAACATAGATACGCTACTCTCGGACACAGAGTTTCAGGGCTAGCCGCTAATATCTGTCAGTCCCAACTGATCATGATTATCTTCACATAACTCTGCGGACATCGACTTGAGAAGCTTGGGTGTAGCTGTGGTGAGAATATGTCTCGAAATTGACACTATCCTAAGAGATATCGCATCCAGATGTCGAAAGAACGTCGCGATGAAAGTTTCCGGGATTTGAATTACGCGGTTCCAATAGGAATATACTCTCGAAAGTCCATGAGATATTTATTTCAACAATGCAGGGACCCCGATTCACCTTGTATATTTTCTAATTACAGAAAGGCGTTCCTATGAAGATGGCATCTTCATATGGACCATTGATGAGGTTCGCCGTCAGTTTATAGAACAGACTACTTAGAGTCGGAACATACCCAACATCTGCGAAAACAGTCGAGACCGTTTCATTTCGACCGTGGTCAGCGTCATTTTTTAATTATCTTTTAATATGAGCTGCATCAAGTATCGTATTCCTCAAAAGTCGGAGATACTGTAGCAATGGGTTCAGCAGCGGCTCGAAGACAGAATACAGAGAGAATTGAACAAACTCTTCCGCCCTGGGGATGAGTAAAGCCCAAGAAGCGTGGACATAACGATAAGCATGAGCGTCCCCCAAGTGGTAGGCGGGATAAAACCGTTCATATGCATACTTGATCGTTGTTCACTCGCTTGAAATCTGTGAACTGTGGTATACTGAATTAGCTAAGGAGGACATGAAGGGACATGACAATTTTGCGATGGTCTTCACCAACTTTTGAATCAAAGAAGTTGGCGAGCTTGGGTATTACCAACCTGGCATGCTCCAATGGTTGTCGACGGCACCACGAGGCGAGGTCCGCGGGCAGCTGAAGACGAAGGGAGAGAGCAGACAGCATCGCAAGAGCCCCTCCAGGTGAATGGCCTATAATAAGATCATCAAGACATCAGTAATCAGCTGTGATAGAGGGCTGCCTAGAGTGGTGACTTGACTAGCACTAGTGTCGGCCAGTAGCCGGTGAACCTCTACAGTAATTGGTCTTCGCTCAGTGGTGCGCTGTTCACGGTAACCTCGGTAACCCGTGTGGACAGATACATATCTTCAGGCACAAGGAAGAGTGTCGAATCGAGCGATCCACGCAGAATCTTTAAGTCGGTAAATACGATTTTCTAGCCAACGATGAATTCAAGAATTGTAGCGCCAATGTTATCTCAGCAGCTTACAACTCGAGAGGGTCGCTGCCTTCATATGCCACTCGACCATTGGCCAACAAAGACTAAAGGCAGCAGTGAACAATCAGATCCGAATCACAAGGAACACTTAAATTTCCACAGAACTGCTCAGCATCACCATCTCAGCTTCGAACCCTAGAAGAGCATCGCATGCCTCCAAAATGGGATGAATAACAAGGTGTCTTCGTATACGTCCGAATAATGATCAGCAAAACTAGCAGCAACTCGCGTCTGCACTTGGTGCCCATGAAATGTTTTTGTGCCACATTAGGCAGTTCGAGCAAATTGAGTGAAAGGAACAAGACTCTCGCTTGAGGAAAGAAGAGATGTCAAGCGCTGGAATTGGAAGTGCAGAATCCAGCGCGGCGGTCGCGAGCATAATAAAACCAGAACGATCGGAACATTATGTGGAGCTAGGAATGAATGAAAAGGAAATGCACAAAAGCGTGGATAAATGGAAGTGGAAAGTCTCATAGTAAGTAACGATAGTTTGAGGTAAGTAAGTAATGCGCTCACCCTCAGTCACTCTACGAAAATATGTAAGACGACTGAGTGGCGGTTTTGTGTACGTAGATTTTTATATAACATGAAATAAGGTTTTCCGCAAAGAATGGTAAACAAGTAAGACGGGGACTGGCTCGGGACGCGGGAAAAAGGATGGACAATGAGAGTGGGAAGGGAAAATGAGAATGGAGAAGGAAAAATGAGAGGAAGGGATTGGAAGGGAAACGAAAGAACATTAACAGAATGTGTCCCGAGAGAGCGAGTAGCAATTCTCAGGACGCATAGTTGAACTACTAACTGAGTAATTGAGACGCATGTAACGCGTGGACAGCTAGCCATCAGAGAAGTTATTGCTTCCTGTCAAGAGGATGTCATGCATGTTGTATGGATGGACTTCAAAAGGATGGCAAGTAAGGATCTCGAATCCTGTTTCAGTGACTTGAACTAGCAAGTGACTCCAGTCAACAGCAGCTTTGAGGTCCCATCATAGCAACCATCGGAAGTTGGGAGTTGGAAGTTCTTTGACAAGGTGACCCTCGAATAGGTCAGGAAAGGATGGAAAACGGACCATGTGAGCATCGAAATCTTGGAGCCCTCTGAATCATGCTATGTAGAACCTGTGGACTCGTGAACATTGACTTGAAAGATCCTTTGTGTTGACAACCCTTGGGAATGTGGTGGCGCCCGGTAACCAGCTGGTACCGGAGGTGTCTGGGGGAATGGTTGTTCCACGTGCGATTTAGGTTTTGCAACTTACCCCGCATTTTTGACATAATTTAAATAACATACACGGAGGGAATGTGACGACAAATGCAGGACATGGCATCAGGAGGTAAGCAGCTGGATTGTCTTGTGAGCAGTTCACGACGCCCCTGGAGGCAGATCAGTGGTTGGTGACTATACAAACAAAAATCAACATATCTTCATTACAAGACAAGTAGCAGGTCAATTTGGACTACATGGCACTAAGTATAACTGTTTCTGACCGCCATTCCCTGTTCTCACCTATCTTCCTCTTTATGCTCCTCTGAACTCTCTACTCTTCATTTCAAATATGTTTGTTGCACCATTGCAAGGCCGTTCAGAATCTTATTCGGTTCAAACTCAGGACTCGCACTCAAGGATAGAGTCTAGCTCCAGCGGGGTTCCAGGCGGATTTCATCCATCGTCTAGCAATACTTTGGGGAGCGGTCATCTATATCCATCGTCTCTGACCATTTCCGATGGTCCGGATTCACTTTACAGCCGCCAAGGAAGCACTCGGCGACAGCGCGCCGATTCGAATTCACCACTGTCTCGCTCGCCACTTGTAAAACCACGCGATTTGCAACAGCGCAAACAAAATGCACCCGAAGACATTAGCTACACACCTCGACGCGAGGTTGAACCCTACAGTGATTACCAATTCATCTCGAGTGATGGCATGAGTCTTCTGCGACCGGAATTGGTTCGTACTGGTAACAAAGGGTCTGAACATTCCGTAGATCGAAGTGAACCTCCGAGTGCGTCATCAAAGCGAAAATCTCGACGTGAAAAGCCTCGCATTGAATTGGCCCCAGACCAACCGCCAACCACCCAAGGAAAACCTCGCGCAAGAGTCTACGTGGCATGTATACAATGGTAGGCTTTCTTCTTCCATCTTATTATTGCATTTAATACTCCCTAGTCGTTCTCGTAAAATTCGGTGCGATGGCGCCAAACCCGTCTGCCATAATTGCTCTAAAAGGACGAGTGGGAATAACGAATGTGATTACGACCCTGTTCCCAAACGTCGTGGTCCCGACAAGACTCCAGGTGCTCGACAACGAGTACCAAAGGATTCGAAGGAAGATGGTGAAACGGGACCTGTGCGCCGCAGGCGCCGGCGCGACGTTGGATTTCCCAGCACAACATCACCCGAGAACCACCGCCCATCAAACCGTCACAAGCCCAGTAGAAGTGGCTCTGAACCCCACGCCATCCCAGCCACAATACCCTTACCTTCATCCGATAGTGATATTCTCCACACTCCCGTTGAATTTGCACCCGTTTACAATGAAAACAAAACCCCAGCAGTTTTTGTTGGAACCGACCATAATTCTCTCTTTGATGATTTAACAGTCGCTGGTCTCTTCGACAAGACATATGATAATTCCTTTGATTTATCCAGTATTCTGCCCCTCAACCCTCTTCCTCACCACGGGAACTCGAGTCATGCTTATATTACTTCACTGGACGAGAGTAACAGTGAGGAAGATGAGTATTCTGCAGTCTCCTGTGAGCCGTCCGCTAACTTTACCCGCAAAATTTGGTGGGAGTCATTACTATCGTTGTACTTATCGCCTGACCCGGGTCGCCGGCAAAATCTGACATCAGTAGACCGGGCTTCAGCAGCACAGGGTATCACGTCTGACATTCGCTTCCTTTTCAACACTTCAAATTATTGGTTCTCATTCTTCCATCTCCCAACCTTCAATTCGAATTATTTTGATCCTGTGAGGAGAGACAGGATGCAACCGAGTTTGATTCTTGCCTTGCTTGCGATGTCTACCTTCTGGCAGAGTTCTGAGGCTGGGCTTGGTCAACTTGGCAGAGAACGTGCTCTTTGTTTCAGAGACGAGGCACAGTGCGCTCTCGACGCCAGTTTTAACGCAGGGTGGATCGACGAAACACTCGCTCAGGCTGCATGGGTGAGTTTTCTCGAACAATTTCCAATTTCACTGACTCTCAACTAATTTCAGCTTCTTGCTCTATTCGAAGTCTGTGCCCACCCCTTGCACTCCTCTGAACGCACCAACTCCTCCATGATCATGTTAGACTCTATTATTCGAAGTCTTTCCCTCACTCTCGTTGATGCCGACAACCCTAAAACCACGAAGTTTTCACGGGGGGCGGTCCCTGCTGTTCTCGATCCGTCACGGAACGAGTGGTTGTTTTCCCAAGAAGATTTCAATCCTCATATGCCCCCCAACAATGTCAAGCCTCCACGCGAGCCCGTCAGCGAACCAGGGTGCTCATGTCGTTCTTTGACCCTCATCGCGCATCAGCATGAGAGTAGCGAACAGACTCCATTGTGGACTTTGACACCAGCATGGAACGATCGTTGGAATGCGGCGGAGATCAGGAAGGAGTCGTGTCGTCGTTTGTGCTGGAGCTCGATGATCCTTGCGGCTGGTCATGTATCCTATACAACGGCACATCGGTCGGGTATTCTTGAATTATTTATATCTGATCCAGCAAATGTAAGCTGCAAGAACTTCTGTATGATATTCCTGCTTATCATCGGTCTTGTAGTATGCCCTTTTGTTTTCTGGGGAGTCAATCGCATATTCACCTGCTCTGTCATCCAGTCACTCATCTAAGGACACTATTTGGGCGCTTCATGATCGTTCCTTCTTGTTGTGGCATGGTTGCTCTAGGATGCGTAACGATACACGAGCATCCGACGAGATGAAAGCGCACTTTGCCCTCAAGGCATGGCTAGAAGCCGATGTAATTGAGGCAGCGCTGAATAAACACACTTGCCGCATTGAAAGACAGTTCATTTTCCAGGCCCGAGAGTACATCTTCAAGTAAGATATTCATTGATCTTATTTTCCCGTTGCTTCAGCTCAACTCTGCAGCACGAGAATGTGTATTTCTTATGAGTTTCAGCGATATATCCCCCTTGTCTCGGCGTAAGTCACTTCCGCTGAATACGGGCCCCTCTAACTAGTTGTTTTTCAGTAATGTCAATGGACTGTTTCATCGCAGCAAAGCGGAAGAATGGTGTAAGAATAGATTTTTTCCGGCAGCTCCGAAGTTGTCGAAGATTGACGGATTTTCTTCCTCTGAAACAGTAACTCATCAAGCGACTGTCGCGGAAAGATTTATGTGTGGGCTTCATACAATCACCGGCAATTCGAAAAATCTTCTAGCGAGGAGGCCGTTCTATGTATTCTGGTTTATGGGCCAGATATCTCGGTGAGTAGAGTCTTGTTGGGAGTGAATGACATGAGTAAACCTCGTATGACAAGTGCATTGGGTCTATGGGAGTGTGACAATACGTTGAAGGTGGCGATGGATGTGTGTAAAGCATTCTTGCCGGCTCTCGACTAGCAAGTGTGGCTGTCTTTTTAGCATGATCCTTGCTCACCTTACCCATTCTAGCTTGACAGCTTTGTGGCCTTGTCCCGGTAAGTGCTCGAAGTTGTCAACGGCCCGAATTCCGCTTACCATTCAAATTCAGAGCAACGGTATCGCTATGAGAACCTACGTGAACGACTGGTGAATGCTTGTAACCTCGCTGGGGTCAGCCCTCCCGCGCCTCCCAACTTGAGAATCCCCTTTTCCTCTCCCGCTCTTTCTATATAGCTGTCGTGAATTTACATATTGTATTTCTATTTAACACCAGTAGCACGTTAGCAATCGACAATGAACTATAAATGGCGATCCCGATCATATCTACATACCATTTTGGGAGTCCAATTAAAGACAACGGCTACAAACTTGGCACTTGTCCTTGAACCACCGTGACCGGCGCCTTACTACACCATTCCTAGTGACCATGAGTGAGTTTGATGGTCGACAGATGTCCACCTCCTTCATCGACATCCCGCTGAATGCGCTGGCGTCGCGTACCTCTGTATCTTCCTCTTCTCTAAAGAGAAGTCTCTCATCGTCCTTCGAGGAGTGTGAGGGAACTAGTCGCAAGAGATTGAAAGAAGACAAGGATTCTACTCCAGAGGGCATCGATAAATCTGGTGTGACTCTTCCGACTATCGATTCAACTCTTGTAGACGACCTCGCCCGGGAACTTGAGTGTGGATGTTGTTCCGATTTAGTCTACCGACCTGTACTTGTAAACCCATGCCAACATTTCTTCTGTGGAAGGTATGCAATTAGCATCATCATCTTCTTGTTCCAGTGCTGAAGACATTTTCAATCATAGCTGCTGTGTGCTCTGGATCCGCGTGAGTCTTTCGCCACATACCTCCTGCTTGAATCGGTGGCACGCCACTCTTGGCGATTTCGGCGCTATGCTTATTTTGGGACAATTTTCTTCTATCTTCTTGAAATGCACTGGTTCTGCGTCTTCGGGTGTACTAATTTATCGTCTCAGAATGGTGGAACAAACTGCCCTGCGTGCCGTGGCCTATCTACAATGGTGACCCCATTCCGTGCTCTTCAATCTGTCGTAGATGCTCTCCTTCGTACTGCTCCACACAAAGCTCGTACAGAACGAGAACGCCAACAAGCTGACGAACTCTACAAAGCCGGGAACTCAATGCGGGTCCGTGCACATGTTTACAACGCATGTATCAGTTTGACTCATCTCCTATCAGATTCCACCACCCAGAGAGCCGTCTCCTGAAGCAAACATCGAGGCTTCGAGTGATTTCGCCCGCCCATGTCCTCACTGTGCCCCTGATAACCCCTACGGTTGGAGATGTCCTCAACCGATTCCTGATCCGGCCATCGACATCGATAACGCTTGGCACTTGGATAACGGTCTCCCACCTGGACACGCACATTGTGGTAATTGGTATAGATTTCATCCTCATCGACCTGAACAATAGGGGCCGGTCATCTAATCATGGTTTTCTCAGTGAAAATACTCTGGCAACTCATGCCCCTCGCACAACAACGAAATGTGACCTTTGTCAAGTCTATTTCTGTGGTATCGGTGTCCAGAATCGTTGCGTTGCGTTGCCTTTCCATGCACAAGAGCCCCATGGGTTGTCCGATATGAGGGATCTTGTCCAGTCCAGGGACGTTTACGAATGCTTCAATAACAATAATGTGGAAGTAGAGATCATGTTGGACTATCTAACTGCCCAAAGATTGAGTCCTCGTCGTATTTATCGAGCGGTAAGTCACTCGTTCACCTTCCAAACCCATCCCTGTAACCAAACAATTCGCAGATCGTGACCTATATACAATCACAAAGTAGAGGCTTCAAGCCTCTTGTGGATCTCGAGCTCTTCTCTGACATGCATGGTGTTGCACCTGGTATAGACACAGACCCAGAAGCCCCTCGCGTTAACACGTGTAGATATTGTGCGTATGAAGTATTTCTATATGGCCTCAAGGATTGGTGGGTCCGCGAGCGGCAGAAAGGCTTTTTAGAAGATGCCGTTATGAGCAGGAGGGATTGCCCAGACGGGGGAATATGTGGGCGACAGACTGACCAAAGTAAGATCTGCATCCTTCTCAAGAAGGATCCTTGCTGAATCTTAGCCTTTCTTAGCCCACGCGAAGGAATGTAAGTCGCTTCTCTTCTTCGAAGTGACGATCACCATATGAATGCCTTCTAGTCAATCACATCTTCCCGAGTAACGAGTATGAAGAACCAGTCGTACAACTGGAGCAAACAGCAACTGAGCCAGAACCCTCTTTACCCGTGCCAGAACCTCTTCCCTCTGCCGCGGTCGACTTAGTTCTACCCTTAGTTCGTGATGTCCACGAGCTTCCCCAAGCTTCGAACCTAGCACAGACATTTTGGGACGTACAACAGGGAGAATACGTCTAGAGCGTAGCCTCACGATGGTATTCCTTTCCGAAATCGCATGACTTGTTTTTCAAACGACTTAACACGACACATTACGACTTAATTTCCGTTTTTTCTCTAATAATACTATCGTATATATATCGGGCTATACATAATGGAGTTCTTTGGAACTTGCTGACGTTCTGAATGACACAAGGTAGAGACATGTTGGTCGCGTATTGATGGTCCCTTTATGAAGTATGATCATGTCGTTGTATCCATGTATTATATTGATCTAGCTTGATCGTTTACTGATTTTTCGTCATTTCAACATATTCTTCCAGTCCCTCATTATGTAATGTCCAAGTACAACACACGCTTGCTGCGCAACATAGATCAATCAAATTTCAGCTTTTACATAAATGATAGTACCTACCACCTACCAATAATTACTCTTCCCGGGGCAAAAAAGAATTTCTCACAAGGACTGGCTCGCTGTTGGACAATATAGAGTAGAAGACTTAGGTTCTAGGCTCTCAGTACATACACGGCAGCCGGCCACATAACAGCGGAGCTTGAATTATCACGTGCTCCATTGTCGGTGGCGCACTTTCCTTGTCTAATCGCCATCTCTTCTTTGAGGCTCTGATTTTTTGCATCCGACATAGCAGGCATTATTTTCGAATGCAATTCTCCTGTGTGATGACAGAAGAGGGTGGGATATACATTCTCTACATATACATCATTTGACATCTATCTACATATGCTTTCTTCATTATTACAAAATGATGAGATGAAATTTCAGTCTTATTGTCTACTGATCAGGCCCCCTGGCGCAAAAAACAATTCATGCATCTTTTCGAGGGACTGTGTTCATGACGAGTATGCAATTTTGTTTTTTCGAAGAATCCACATCAGAGGAGCTTCAAAAGCTAGAGAAACTTGATGAAAGGGAGGGGAAAAAAACTTGATTTTCAGGTGAATTATCTTTTTTTCATGTTTCTTCTTCACGCCGAACAAGATATGAATGTCTGAGTTAGTGTCAGTTAACCATATCTTCTCGAGCAACGAGTCTGAACAACCAGTCATTACAACCAGCAGCCTCGAGTGAGCCAGCCTAATTCCCATGGGCAGATTCAGAATCCGACTCTTTCACTGCACCAGGACCTCTTCTCTCTTCCCTCGACTACTAGTCGAGTGGTCGCCATTCTAACACCTCTCCCAGTCTCCTCTCCCTCGAAATTAATGTTCACTTTTATCCGTAGTAGGGCAATCACACTTGGTGGACAACACAAATCAATTAAATCAACCAAAATTTCTCGTTATTGGACAATATACAGTAGGACAGATCCAGAGCAAATACAAATAATTTTAAACAAGCGGTCCAGAGATATAAAGGAGTGTATCGTATGGTCGGTATAGAGTAATCCGTCCATCCACGTCCTTGACAACGATAGAAAGATTGGGTAAATACGACGTAAACCTACGCTATAGCCAGCATCCCTCCCATCATTGAAGGTTCGGCCTCAAGCGCTTTTCGTTGACGATCCTTGCGAAGCTGTTCAATCCGCGCTTTTCTCTCTTCAGGCGTCTCCTTTGGTTTCTTCTCACTCATCTTTTTCTCAAGCTCCTGCTTCGCCTTCTCTCTTCTCTCTTTCTCCTTCTTCTTCTTTTCTTCTTTCTCCTTTTCCTTGATCTGTGTTGTATACGCATCGTCCTTCTTGCGACCGAGCAGACGTCCAAAGGTACCACTGCTACCGGTACGAGATGACGAAGAATCTCCAGAGATCGTCGACGCTGTTGACCTCGTTGTCGTCTTTGTGAGAGATATCACAGGTTCGGCAGTAGGCATCGCGGTAGGTGGTAGTGCTTGAGTAGACGCCCAATTAATGTTGGACGGTTGTTGCGGCCACTTCTTCATAGGGTGATCATGCATGGAGAAGTGCATATGACTGGAGTTATATGGATCGGGGTTGTCCATATCAATGATACCAATGCCACGGTCGTGGGCGTACTGCTCATCGATGAGACCGAGCTCATTGGACGAGAGCAGGTCGGTGGATGGTGTAAGGGGGGTAGCTGGTGAAGTGAAACGACTCGTGGCTAAAGAACTGGTAGATGCTGATGACATAAGGGAGGGTGGGAAGGATTGCATCGACTCCGTGAGGATGCGCGGTGGGCGGTGTCGGAAGAAAGCGCTCAGACTCTCGGGCTTCTCCGCGAAACCGTCAGAGTATTCCGAATCTGATAATGTAAGGACAGATGGAGACAAGGACGGTGTAACAGAAGGTGACAATGAAGTGCGGTAAGGGAGGCTGCTATATGCGGCGTCGTAGGTGATGATCGAAGGAGAGTGTGGTACTGGCAGATCATCATGTTCGATTGTACGAGGCTTGGAACTGCTAGCATCGAGATTGGTGAAGTCGGACAAGAAATCGACCAATTCGTGCATTTCTTGCTCGGTGTGCATAGACACGGCGCTTGTAGGACGACCGCGGCGTTGGGGCTTCTTGGACTTGAGGTCCGGAAGAGGTGTGATCTGGTCTTCCATACTGCTTTGATCGGTATCAACAATTGCAACAGCTGGGACTGGGATTGGAGCTGTGACTGGTGAAATCGCATGCCGCGCATTTTGAAGTTTCTGTGCAACGATTGGAACAGGAGTGAGCTGGTTCTCCCTCATCTGATCAGCCAGGAGCATCGAATACCGCGAGATTTCATCTGCCTCAGGAGAGCTGTATGCATCAACAAATGTCTCAAGGTCTTCGGTACCCGGGACGCCCATTAAATCAGCCAGATGATTAAGATCTGCTGAACTCGATTCTTTGACTAGACTGGGATTAGCCGGTTCTACAGCTGGATGATGTGTCAATGCAGGTTGGACATCTGCAGCATCCGCTTCATTAGACCACCCTCTATTATCCAGATGTCTAGTGATGAAAACTCACAGTGTCTCAGTTCACCAGAGTTACTCGTGATAGAATCACTGCGCCACCGCCTCATGGCGCTGCGCGGACGAAGAGGTGCTGTAACGGGAGAAGTATGTGGACGGGGAGAGCTCGGGTTGGATGCATAATGGACATCTTCACTTCGCTCCCTCACCACAATGTTGGCTTTGCCCTGCTCCGACGGGAATATGGACCGTGTGTCTGCATCGAAAAGATACAATAGTCAGTCTCGACACGTCTTCTGAACGAAAGAATGTCGACTCACTATATCCAGAATTGCTTGAAGTTGAATCGTTCCCCATTGTGCGCCACCGCGCATCAGAAGTCCCACGTGGGCGAGAAAATTGTTGGGGATGTGAATCGGCGCCTGACCCACCAGGGCCAAAGCCACCATTTGCAGGACCACCTCCACTGGAGCTGGGTGGTTTGCTATCCTTGTCGAGGCCGCGCGGGGGACGTTTTTGGGTATATGCCTATCAAATGAAACGTTGATGAGGAAATTTTAGATAGGAGGTATGATTGACTAACCATGACAGTTTTCAGCGCGCTTAACGGCGAGACAAGAGCATAAGGAACAGGACATGAACCAGATAAAGAAAGCACGACTCACCGAATCTGCAAACTCCGACAGCTACACAATGTCGCAACCTCATAAACACCGACAGATGTCGAATTTGACAACGCGCGATGCATAGCATGCTTGACCAGCTCCTCTAAATGCTTAAGCCCATAATTTGTTGAAAGCATCAACAGTTGACTGAGCACTGCCGGTGCATGCTGAAGCGGCGTAATTAGCGCTGTCGTATAAAAATACTGCAAGAGTGCCAACACAATCGGATAGGGCTCCGAAATCTCCAACGCTCGCGACGTCAAACGCGGATCGACACGCGGGTCTTCGGTCGACGCGTTCCCACTGATCTCAGGCATCGGCAGGTGAGCGGCGGAGTCCCCACCGCCCGGCATCCCTGCGAGCGCCTGGTGGACTTTGGCGTTAAAGAGCTTGCGTTGTTGAAAGAACCATGGCCAGCGCTCTTCCAGGATCTTGCGGGAACACGCAATACGTCTTCTGTCCTCGCAGATGATCTCAAAGTCTGCCACGACGCGTTCTTCAAGCGCCGCGAGACCGAGTTCCTGCATCGCAATATCGATTTTGAGCGTCGGAGGTTGATATACTCCGAATGCCTCGAGGTCGACGACAGCTACGTGGTCCCATGAAAGAAGGCGGCGGTTATAATCATCTACCAGGTTCCCGTTCCTGTTTCCGAATATGACGAATTTGTTTGCTTCAGTCCAGAGGGAACCGCGAAACCATGAGCCAGTTTCAACGGCCTTGCCGGGATCGATGCGTGTCCAGGTCATAGTGATAAGATCGAGGACCCATATGGAGAAGGACTGATATGAATGTGCGAGGTAAGTGCCTGCGATGATGAGATTTGAGCCCAGGATCGCGCCCGTGGGGAATCGAAGGCCTGGAGGAAAAGTTGTTCCGACCATGGCAGAAGACTTGTCCTGAATCTCGAAATCATTCTCAGGGAGAGGGGTAAAGACTTCGAGTTCGCGTTTGACGTCAGTAAACTAAATGAAAGATGACAGTTAGTCCGATTATCGGAGTTTGGGGATGAAAAACGCGCACGTACGTTATAATTGCTGTATAGATATATGTCACTAGGATGTTCCTCAGTAGGAGGCGCCGAGTAGGGTAGATGTGAGAGAGCCTCAGTCGGCGTGTATTCCGTGTCAGGATTTGCGGTCGGATCCAGCCCAAACCGCTGCCCCAGCAGACCCAGAGTCGATGCAGAGTGTGAAGAGCGCATCTCGTCCATTGGGAAACGAACTGTCGTATGCGATGAGACGGCAACACTACGGTATGTACCGCAATGGCGCGGATAGTCGCGTCGCAGAACCCAAGCATTAGTGACAAGATCATAGACACACACGTCGTCCAGCCAGGTGTTGTTGAAATCTTGACCTCCGATGATGAACAGCTTGTCAGCGGTAACTGAGGACAGATGGGCGTAACGTGCGCGTGGCAACAGGTGTTCCGGGATTGTCGTAAGAGACTGAGAAGCTGGTAACCAGTGTCGCGTCGCAATGTCAAAGAAGCGAACATCATTCAAGACACACAGGTCCTCAGGGTTGATGGAATCGGGCTGGTTGCTCATACCGCCAAAGATGATTAGTTTGTTATTCCCTGTGGTGGGCTTTTAAACGTGTCAGAACAAGAGACAAAGGAAGTGCACTCACATGTGTCTGCACTGTGAAAATATCGCGCGCGTGGAACGTCGTCGTCGGGTGATATGTGGATTTTTTCCCAGTTGAAGGTCTCCATATCGAATACGTATAGATCGGACACCATTCTGCGTTCTGAGGCGAGTCGCCCGCCCTGCGTATTGTCAGTTATGAGCGAACATGAGAGGGGGTCAAACGACTCACGAATAGATACATTTTCGACCCCACGACGGTCGTTGAGGGCCCCTGACTTTGGGTCAACTGTCTGTTAGAGCTGGAAAGAGGCGAAATGGACGTACGACGAGCTTTGCTGGGACATCGCCTGTCGTTTTTCGGCAAAAAGTGGTGAGGTCGTTAATGGAATGCATCATAGTGGGGGGGCAGCGCAAAAGCGCGATGGTAGGTCGAGAAAGGAGAGAAGCAGCGCAGGCACAACGACGGATTGCTGAGGGTCACCATGATCTCCTTTTTGATCGATCTGCTTCGGCAAAACCCATAACCAACTTTCCGGCGTACAGAGAAAACTTCTTTCCACAGTATTTCCTAGAATAGCCTCCCATTTACGATTTTGATCCCCTCATGTGTAGCCAACGCCCTCGTTCTCATACAATCGCATCGACACTTTTCTTTCGAGTCGAGGCGCGAATCCATAACGGGCATGCACATGGCTCGCAAGTACTCTCTCATGCACACATGTTGTGGCTTCTCAAACACACCGAGCCCAACCTTACCAATTGATTTATTGACATTTCATTTGGATTCTTCCAAGCTAACTCCGCAAGAACATGGGGGAAAAGGAAATTCATTCGACACATATCAACCGGTTAACAAATGGCAGCAAAAGTATTGATTAAAAAGATGCCCGATGTGTACATAAACACGTATGTAATCTCGTCAAATTTTCTAGAATGTGCTCGGCACCGTGCAAACATAAGAAGCAACGTTTATCCTCGTTTAGATCAGAGTTTATCGTCGCTTTATCGTCCCGTAAGGCACTGCCTGGGGCCCGGGACCCTTCCATGGGCAATTATGGAGTATGTATGATGTACTTTTGCGGGTCCCGCGCGTTTCGATCTTCCACCCGCCACGGGCAGAAACGCTCAGCGCTCAGTTGGTAGTATGAATGCACAATGCGCACGCCAAATGCCATGCGCAAAAGTTTTTAGCTATATTTAGCTACCGATAGTTCTTAAAATACTTTGCTCACCTTACAACCAATCAAACAAAAACTGGGCGAGTTTGAACTTCAAGTTGTCGATTGACTCCAAAATTCACGTGATGTACACGTATACTGATAGACAATAATGTGAAGCTGAGACGGCATCACCCCTAGGCGTCTGAAACGTTCGCCAGTGATCCCAGCTCATCTTTAGAATGAATTGGACGGAGGTTTTCCCCCGTTGACATTAATGGGATGGACTCGGGGAAAACTCCGAGCCTCAGACTTACGCGCCGATAGTTGTTGATGCATTCAGACATCGTCCAACAGGATAATCTAATCGGATAGTCCATATCGATGCCGACGGAAGTAGAGAGCGCTCAATGCTCGTGACTACCTCCATAAGCTCAGCGCTAAGACGAGTCACAGTCCCTCCTCAACTCCGTGTCCGTAATAAGCTTTCCCCACTCTTCTACTCAACCACCATGGACCTTGAAATCGACCCGGACCACCTCAAAGTCCTCCCTCACCACCAATACATAACCGCTGACGGCATCTCCCCCACCACCGTCTCTCCCTCTCCTATCGATCAATTTCGCACATGGTTCAAAGAAGCTGTAGAGGGCGGTCAGGTTCAAGAACCCGAAGCCATGTCCCTGAGCACCTCTACGCCCGAAGGCATTCCTTCCGCCCGCATGGTCCTTTTCAAGGAACTCGACCACCGTGGCTTCGTGTTCTTTACCAATTACACATCGCGCAAGTCTCAAGAGATCTTGGCGAATCCACATGCAGCGTTAGTGTTTTACTGGAGGGAGGTGCATAGATCCGTACGCGTTGTTGGGCGCGTAGAGAAATTTAGCAAAGAGGAGAGTGCAGAGTATTTCCATAGTCGGCCAGTCGGTAGTCAGCTTGGCGCTTGGGCTAGCAAGCAGAGTTCTGTCGTTGCCGAGGGTGAGGTACACGAGCGTCTAAAGAAGCTCGAGCAAAAGTTTGGCCAGGATGTACCGTTGCCAGAGTTCTGGGGTGGATGGAGAGTCGTACCTCGGTTAGTATTAATTATGCTCACTTTACTCGAGTCGCTTAGAGGCTGACCATGGTCGCTCAGTGAGGTCGAGTTCTGGATCGGTAAACCGTCGCGTCTGCACGATCGCGTTCGATACCTACGGGTCCCAGGCTCTTCGGACGACGAACCAGAATGGAAGATAGAACGGCTCTCGCCATAATTCCATTGTGGTTATGTAGATACACAGGGTCCGTAGCAATACATACTCGGTACGCGACCACATGTGCGTTGCAATACGGGCGCCGGTTAGCCATGCGACACCTCTGAAAAAAATGACCCTAAAAGTAAGTACTTCTCAAATTCATATCTAAGTACCCCCCACAAATGTCAACGCCGGGGCGTCAAGATTCATAAGAGCAATACATATCAGGCGCTCACTACATAACGCCCTCCGAGACGGAAACAGCCAGTGCCTACCTATCAAACGTCAGTTTGTGTTTACGACAAAGGTAGAAAAGTAAGTACATGATATTACAGGAACTACTCCTTCGAACAAAGAAGCTGATGCCACGTCCGTCTTGTCAATTGTCACCAAACTTTAAGACCTGCAGCGTGTGGCCCGCCGACTGCACTCAATCTCATTCATATCAAGAATCCATTAGACTCTTCCTTTGATACTCATTCCGCAAATGAAAGCCATGTGTTCTCAAACTTTGTTTATCATCACAGCCAAGGGGCAGATCCATCAAAACTCTGTGGGCCCTTTGTGGGTTCAGAGTGCTTTCAAAGGCAAACAAAAAACTTGACTCAGACAGGAAGAGCGAAACTGTGCTGGTACTTATAGGATGACAATGCATCCACTGGGTCGCTAACTGGGTTCCTGAAGATTCCTGATGACCTCTGGAATCAAGGTGAACATCGACCTGACATGGGAAAAGAATTTGTCATCATAAAGTCTTTGTTCATAGCAAACACCGATGCCAGTGTCAAGCTGTCCAAAAAGATCTTGCATACTTACTCACTTACAGCATCCAAATTTTGGGGTTCGAGGTGTCAAGCGGTCTTGCCCTGTGCAGCCAACCAGCACACCCTCGACCACGTTTGAAACGCCTCCTTCATCCCCTCGTCATCGCCCTTCACCCAAAACTTCGCTGCATCGCCCTGCAACGCCCTCCCAAATGAAAACGTAAGTGGCTGCAGCCTCCCCAGCGGACTCTCTGGTCCCGCCTCGTTAACTAACTTATTCACCGCACTCAAATACGACGTCGCCACCGGAGCCGGCAATCCACCTATAAAAAGATGATGTAAATTTGACGAATTGCGTATGTATGTATGGAGAGCGGAGGGCCGACGTACCTGAGAGGAAGACGACACCCGGGACTGCGGATGGGACTGAACGTGATATCGTAGTCGCAGTAGCGAGCGCAATATCCTCGGGAGTCACGTTAGCCCTCGATGGATGTTTAAGTCCGGGCTGAGGGAATGACGGTTTAATGAGTGACCCTGAGCGGGAGGACGTCAGACGCGATGGATGAACACAGACATTGTAAAAATGGACTCGCCTTCTAACAAGACACCATAAACCCTGCACCTCTCATAAATCCTCGCGATAGCCTGCTCATGCACCCACGCGCTCCTCGCCAAATCAGCATCTTCCGTAAACTCCACATCCGGCTCGACAACCGGGACAAGCCCCGCCTGCTGGCTCACTGACGCATACTGCGCAAGTGTCTCTGCGTGCGCGTCTAGCGCTGCTTCTGAAGGTAACCCCCTCTCAACACTCGTACACGCAATCGGAACGCGCCACTTGGAGAACCGGGCCCCGGCTAAACGTGCGGCTTGGAGTTGCTCGAATAATCCGTCGAGTCCTTGCACGATGTATTCGTTATTGTAATTTGGGAGAGGGCGGAGCTCGCCGTTCGCACGGACGCCGATGATGATGCCCTTGGAAGTGAGCACAGGTCCGAGCTGGAAAGATAGGAGTGTCTCGGAGTAGAGGATGACACCAGAGATGTAATCTATGTAGTATAAGTGGATGGGAGTCGGCTACAAATAAGCATCGTACTAACCACTGGAAATTGCATTATAGGCCGCCTCACGCCATTGCCTTCGTTTCTCCTTTGCATCCTCGTCCGTTCCTAGTTTCGGTTTGCTCATCTCACCAGCTGCGGCATGAAGCACGGCTGCGATAGCGTCAGGTGTTTCATCGGTCGCGTAAATACCCTTGCCGCGGGGATACACCAAGGCACGCGCAGTGGCAATGAGATCATCGGTGACGGCGGGCGAATGAAATGGATGTGCAAAGACATCGTGGTGTTTGTGGCCTACCGCGATAGACAGATCGGGCATGGCGAAGTGTAGTTGGTAACGGGTGAGTGAAAGGGGTTGAAAACGTCGGGTTTGTTCTCGATTTAGAGCGATAGTCTGGTGAAGAGACTGGTGGCAGCACTGTCAGTACTTCCGAGTTCAAAACATCGGGTTAATGGATAATTCCGTGTGAGTAAAAGTGCAGATGCTTGGCCACTGCGGTGGAGAAAGAAGTGGTCCAAATAAAACCTCTGTTTCGCACGTCTAAAAAGGTCACAGGACTGTGTCTAGTGGCATCAGATTCACGGTGAACTGAAGCCGCCAATGCGTGATTGGAGGCTTTTTGGGGTCCAACGAGAGAAAAAATGTTCTCTGCCAATGGAGAAAACTTGAGTATGTCTGCTACACCTTCTCGGCCTGGGCCTGGTAATAAATACATAGCTAGGACCAGTGTCAGGGGCATTGATGTAACCCGTTGCATATGGTAAAAATATGACTCACTCATAAATGGAGTTCACGATTAGTGGGAGTGAGTAAGATACGTCTATACTATCACTTGGTCTCTTCGGTAGATTTATCACCAACAAGTGTCTTCTCTTCTGGAGATAACGTTAAAAATTCTGCTTTCTTCCTCGCCGCCCATCTGCGTGGCTGAGGCCATGAAAATGAAGAGTCAAGCAGGTACCTTTTAATAGAGCTGTAGTAACGCACCGCTTGGAAGACGTGTTCGTGATCACCAAAGTCGTAGAAAAAGACTGCGTAGAACGCAATGCCTACAATACCCTCCAGTCTTAATGCTGAGTATTTACGACTGAGAATAGAACCAAATACCTGGTACCACTGTCCACGAAAGCGAGCGCACCAAGGTATAGAACCATGGCGGACGAAAGTCAGCCGGGTTGTGCTGGGGCAGTTTGTGCACTTTTGAAGACACGGTCCTTACATTTTTCCGCGGATGTAAGATATTATCTTGGAAAGGCCGAATTACACGACGCGACAAACTAGACAGCATCCCAGAAGCAAAAGAGAATACATGCCCAGCTTCAAGACCGTTCTAACATTTTCGTGCCGTTATTATGCCATATTTTGCCGAGAAGGGACCGGAAGCCTCCGAAGTGGACTTTTGCCGCAAGGACCAGGTTCTTCAAGATCGCGACGTTAGAAAGTACCTTCCTTTGACCTTCCTCAACTCAGATTTACGATCACAAGTAAGCATTCAAGCTCCTGATATTCCTACCTATATATATCATGTATACCACCAGAGATACACAAATGCCACAATCTACTGTAGAAGACGCAGAGAAACTGAAGCTCCTTCTCTTGGATATGCGCGAGGCGTGCCGGGCCTCCGAGGACAAGGAACACGAGGCAATGATTGAGCGCGAACAACGATCTATGACGAAAGAAGACCGTTTGAATGACCTTTTTCGGAATTTAAAGTACATTGAAGAATGCATCCATGATATCAAAGAGAATCAGCTGACGACAGATACGGAAACAGGCAAGTTGCATCGAAATCAATCTTGAAATCAGCAGAGTTCGATTTCTATACTGAAACGTAGTATCACCTGAAATTGTTGAAGAGATCATGAGGATTGCTGAAGTGGGCCGTCAGGCTCAGATGGCACACCTCGTTGCGTTTATGGAAGGTAAGAAGCTTTTCGAACTGAAAGATGCGGATCGATACAGAAACATGAGACCATTCAGAGTGCTCTGAAATACACAGGCAACAGAATATTGAGATCTTGAGAATCCGACAGCGCGGCCGTGCAGGACCTACATAATAATCCCATACCCAGATTGCTGAAAGATAAAGGAATTATCTTGCGGATTTCGAGCTGTTGACCCCGAAAATCGAATCCCCTCGAGGTATTTTATGTGTTCCTCCGAGATATACACCGATGGCATCATGGGGGTAGGAATTGCCATCCATAAAACAGGTAAAGTTCTCAGAAATGAATTAAACCATTTGATACCGGTATGCCCGTGGACGGGAAAGATGAGACCCTTGATAGAGCTCAGCACATGTCATTTAACTTGTGAGTATCTGGCTTTCGATGATATATACTTATGGTCACAATGGAGTTCTCTTTTCTGTTTGCCAAGTCCAGTGTGGCGCCAGTTTGGAGTCGTCTGACATGGAGACCAAGCTTCTCGGATTTATAAAACGAATCTCATGACGTCAAATAAGACCTGAAGAGAACGTGTTAAGACTTTTGATGTAGAACTTAACTTGATGTAGGACCGATGATGTCGATAAGTATCATAGGAAAGAACAACATCCAAGGAAGGAAATAACGACATATGCACAATCGAACCTTAGCTTTAACAACTCGCATTCTCACAAACACGGGAAATGTACATGCATAAACAGGCTTTCCCGGGACTGGTGAAACCCCACGAAAACACGGATAGAGTATCCAGGATGGTTAGAGTTCAATTGGCCTCGTGATTCATGAACCCACAGGCATTGAAGTTCTTGTCACGGTGAGTGCTACATCCTCAAGATTCCATTCGGGGGAACATTGCGCACCCTAATTCCTTCCTATGTACCACGTTTTTGGATCGACCCTAGCTGGGTTATGCGAACAATCTATAAAAACCAGGAATGTGTGTGATGCTAGCACCACTGGGCTTACTTGCTTAACTGGCTGCTTAACATGAAGTCAAATCAACTCTACGTGTCTGTTATAGTTGCCCTGATCTCTTCCGTACCCGCAAATGCGTGGTTCCGCGTCGCCTGCACAGGGCCTCTCGTGTCAGGTGTGCTTCAATATATTGTTCATGTTTCCATTATATGAATATTCTGGCAATGAAGAACGCGTCGACCCAATCATTAGCCCTAACGCTAACCCATCCAACCATGTTCACGTATGTCCAATGCATTCTCGTCGTTTCTTTTACAAGCCCTCATCTTGTACCCAGACGATCCACGGTGGCAGCAGTAAGCTGCTTATGACACAGAGTGATAAATGTCGACCTGATTTTTGGACGCCGATAGATTTTGCCCGCAACAGTACTTACGATATCCTCCGTGGCTCCAGTTGCACTTCATGCCTCGTCACCCAGGTAATCAAATCACTGGTACATGATTTTCAGTCATTTGTCCCCTCATCTTTATTCTTAGGACAAATCAAATTATTGTATGCTCTTAAGCACTTTCCTGGAAATATTCTTCTGGATGAATTACATATTTCAGGGTTCCCAAAGCTCTATTTCCAGGATCCCAGTACCAAACTTTTCGAACCTGTCGGAAATGGAGGTAACGACTTTAAATTTCTTGGTGAATTGCCCCAACCTGACTTGAACGTATCGCAGGGCTTCTTGTGTATTATCAGAACCGTGGCGACGGTGATAAGTCCAATGGAGGGCCAGGTCTCACAGCCTTCCCCGCTGGATTCAAAATGCTAACCGGTAACCCCACGGCTCGCTCTCAGAAGTATATCGAAATTTGTTTCTTACGATACTCCTATTTAAATATTTCCAGGTATCCTATCGGAGAAGGTTCTCAAGGAGAACTTGCCGAGAGAGCCATAACATGGTCTTGTCTTCGCTATACAACCGACAGCGCCGGTTACGACGGTGAGCGTCAATTTTAGCGAAGGTTTGTCTTATTTATCGTGCAAATTGATCAGGCTATGGCTTCCCGACCACCGATTGCGAAGCAGGTCAGTGCTCTCAACGTGCAATCATAGCTTAGCGAGGTTAAATGTTGATACGATATCGAATATTGATCTCTCATGACAGGGTTCAACGCGCGTCTTCACATGCCAGGTTTGTCCAAATACCTTTTCCACCTTTCAAAAATCAGTGAAATCATTGCACTTGAACTTCAGCTTGCTGGGACGGCGTGGTAAGTATCGTAGAATTCCTCGATCATGATGAATCATTTTGTAATGATACAATCACAAAAGAACCTCGATAGTCCAGACCACACCTCTCATGTAGCATATCTCTCTGGACTTGATAACGGTGTCTGCCCTTCAACCCACCCGGTATACATGATGAAGCTCTTTTACGAGGTACTGGGCAGTGGGTAGTTATCAAGTATCCAGTACTAATTTTTAATACAGGTGACATGGGATGTTCACTCATTTGCTTCTCGGTGGAATCCTGCAGTCGACAAGTGGCCCTTCGTTTACGCCACTGGGTGAGTTACAGTCAAATCTGTGCATCCAATGCCCAATACTCTGACAGTGATCCTACTGGCTTTTCATGGCACGGGGACTTCCAAAACGGCTGGGACATAACTGCATTGCAGAATGCAATTGATAATTGCAACAACCCCAACGATCAAACAGGCCAAGGTGGGTGCACCTTCTCCATAATTGGTACAGTTGTGCTTAGTTGTGGTCAGGGGTGACAGAAGCCTGCTCGTATTTAACGGTAGTGGATGCAGATGTTGCTGATCAATGCAAAATTTCGCCTGTGGTCACTGAGCAGACGGATGGCGTCCTCTCCCGGCTCCCAGGGTAGATCAACCGTTGACCATGTGGAATGATGGTAGTTCTGACTGACCACGTTTTTTTTTAGCTGCAATCCCATTCAAGCCGGGCCTGGTGACGCGACTCTGTACTCAGATTCCGATTGCCCCTATTGATTGTTGATGCGAACTTCAATGCGGAAGATCATTGAGGTGGTTGATTTGCATATCGCTCGTTTATCACGTTACCTTGTATTTTAACGTTTGAATGAACCGAATAAAGTTTAGGTTGTTTGGAACATAATCTCTAGGCACCCAATGAAAGCTCTTCTCGCGTCCAGACCATGCGCCACGGAGTCAATTGGCGATCATGAGATAGAGACAGATGTTCATCTTTCAATCCTGTGTGAATAAAATCTTGAAATGCTCGGCGAATCCCTGCAAAGGAAGCCGTAATAGGACTCTCAATTGAGGAATACCAAGAATTAACCGATAGTTATTATATATCTGATCAGGATTGCGGCGCCGGCAAGTTCCTAGTCTCGGTTGGCGATACTCTGTTCATAAATACTGAAATTTTGCCATCACTATTATTGGCAAAGACCCTTCAATATGGCTGAGGTAGGGAACAAAAAAAGTGACGCGTGCTCACTCAGGCTGTTAGAGCCTTGAATGACAATAGTTACCTCGGCCCGGGCAGAGTAATTCCGATTGAGCAGTTTAGGACATTTCTTTCACTTCCGTCAACATCTGTGAGCACACCGAAAAAGAGACGTCACAGGCCTTTGTTGCTTGTCTCTTGGCGAATGAAAACATGAAACTGTATAGGCACGAGACGCGTCCTCATACTGGAAAGGAACTGTCACGCGATGGCCACTACACGGAGAATGATCCGTGTGATTGTAGGAGTATGATTGTACAAGATTAGCTTGAGGTACGATGGTCTTATGTTTCAAAACGATCTGACTGACGGGGGAAAAGAAGGAACGGCTCCGAATTTGTGCCATTGGACGGAGACACCATCCGGGAACTTTCAAGATCAAAACTCTGAGAAGATGAGTAAAAGAATACTGATATCGATACTAATCCATACATTATACATAAGCATTACCTTTACATATGCACCCAAGCGCTTTTACTAAGTACCAGCAGGTGGATGTAGTGAGTGTTTCCTCCACGGCCGGGGCTGCCGCTGTGCATTTCGCATACACAGGCACGTCAAGGCTGCTCGTCCCTGTGAGAGTATATCGCACTCGAGTTGCTTCAACGCGCTGTATTTTCATATTTCGGGTGTCTTTGCGCATCGGGTTGTACGACTGTAAAAATAAAAATAAAAATGAAGAAAATGGCAGTTTTTTCGTGCGTCTGATTTGATTTCCTTTGATGTCGACCACAAAAAAAAGCAGTCCACACGCCTGGAGACGCCTCAACTCTCATCATACGCTCCCGAACCAACGCTCCTCCACTCAGTCCACTTTCAAAGGGAGATCGCCTCCCTTTACCTTCTGTCGCCAGGCAAGCTAAAACGAACGTCCACTTGTCCAGTCGGTTGTGCTAGAAACTTTTCCACGGGTGTTTCCACCTTCTGCCAAAACCAAACATATATTGGTTATCTGATAAACAAATTTCATCGCCCACAAGCATGTCGAAAGTAATCGTCGTAACTGGTAAGCGAGAAGATCTGTCTATGTAATGGTCATCGCGATTTCTCAGGATCAAACGCTGGTATTGGTTTTGAGCTCGTTCGTCTTTTGGCGCAGAAGGGCCATATCGTCTATCTTACTTCAAGAAACGAAGGTTCTGGACAGAAAGCACAGTGAGTAAGTTTTATGATAAAGTTTCACCTCTGACCGCCTCTTGTACAGAGCTCAGCTCAAAGAAGAGGGTCTCAATGTGAAACTAGTCCAGCTTGATATCACCGACATCAAGTCTGTCGTTGCGGCAAAGGATATCATTGAGAAGGCGGAGGGAAAACTAGATGTTTTGGTCAACAACGCAGGTACGTCAGCTCATTTTATGAACATACTCAACCGATGGTTCTTCCTCAGGCACTGGTCTCCTGGATAAGAACCAGAATGCTACCACTGTTTCCTTGGACGTAATCCGTGAAGCTTTTGAACCCAACTTCTATGGCATGATCCAAACGACTCAGACATTCCTTCCTCTCCTCCGCAAATCTTCTCAAGCGGTTATCCTTAACGTCAGCACCGATATGGCCTCGAACAACCACCAATCCACGTCAGATTACTTGCACGTAGTCGCTTATAACACCTCCAAAGCAGCTGCCAACTCGTATACTATCGCTTTGGCCTTTGAACTTCGCAAGGAAGGTATCAAAGTCAATGCCATAACTCCTGGTTACACTTCGACTAAGCTGAACAGCTTCGGAGAGGGAGGCAAGCCCGTTAAGGCCGGAGCCGAGATCCTTCTCCCCTGGGCTCTCTTGGACAAGGACGGGCCCACAGGTCAGCTTTTCTCGGCATCTCAATCCAGGCATCAACTGAAAGCGTTATAGGACTCTTCATTGATGAACATGGCAAAGAATTTCCCTGGTGATGACGCAGTGAATGAGTAATACCGTGAACCGCGAATGTACAAGTAACATGCAATACACGATCGATCACGTAGCACGAGCAAGGAATGAGCAAGGAGCAAGGAATGCGCAAGTACCTGTGGTCATGATCAAAATAATTATCAGCCAACGGTCTGGATAAGTCTTCTTTCGCCCCTGTCTTGCATCGCCGGCATCATATTCACTTTCTATTTTGTTTCCCTTCGCATCGACCTCTTTTCACGCACGAGAAGCACAAGTACTGAGCTTTTCATTCTCAGCCACCCCAGGTCACTTGATCTTGCTCTGCTGGCCAACATGGATTTCGAGGCCAAATCCAACCACCCTTACGACGAGAAATTCTTCGATGAGGCCCATCAGAGAAGCAGAGCTCATTGATAAGTACCGCTGCTGACTTTCACTCTGGTGACGCACAAGTTGATTCAGCAGAAGCATTGAGGGTCAGGTATGTATATCAACATGACCTATTTCACCAACGTCGATCTAGATCCCAGTCTTGTACAGGAAGGTTGACTATCATATTCTTTATGTATCGTGAGTCGACGATATCGTTCGCTGATTAAGTAGTCTAACCGCTGACAGGAACCAGTTCTTTACCGGTAAGCATGGGTTCGATTAGCTTGTAGCTGTAAAGTCAATGCCCGAAATATCCAATTCGCGGACAAGTCGACAGTTGGATCAGCAGTTGTTCTAGGGATCGGGTCTGCTATACGTTTAGCTTTCCCTGGGGTTTCCTCTCCAACAAGACATCAACGTGTGAGAGTATATCGCACTTGAGGTTGCTTCGACGCGCTGGATTCCCATCGGACGTCTTTGCGCATTCGGTAGTACTACCGGGAGAATTGAGGACGCGGCGTATGACAGGGTCAAGCTGACGGTGCTGCTAGAAGGGTAACGTTGCGTGGGATTCGCGCTGGGAGATGACCTATGCGACGCGTACCGGCGTGTACGTGTGGTGTTGTGTCGCGTTCACTTATCGGGTAAATCAGCAAACAGAGAAGTCAAAAGCATCAAAGCTCACCTATCATTCGGATGAGGGTGGTCATGAGTCCATTTGTTGGTGGAAGTTACAGACAGAGGGTACTGGTCAGGTACACACCCAAAAAGTTGTTTGGGGCTTCGCAGTTTCTTGATTTCATTTGAGGTACTTGCTTGACAGACTACGTCATCCCTATTCGTGCCATCTTTTTTCATTCCATCCAAAAAGGGAAAGTTCAATACTACCACTGTCAACCCTCATCAAGCTTTTTTATCCACCGAATGACTTACCGTGGTACCAGCCCTCAATTTTCATCAGCAGCATCAACTGTGGAGCAGACGATCCGAGCGTGGTACGTACCAGTGCCTTAAGCATCTCCGAGGAATATACTGGCAAGGTGTTTTTTGCCAAAGTACTGTGACTCATGGTGCGCTGTTGGCTCGTGCTGCATTTTATAACCGTTCACGGGTCTATGCTCATGGGTCATAAGGCCTATCATGCTCCTCCCGCGCAACATTGGCTCGCTGTCAGCAGATACATTTATTCTAGCGAGAACTCTCTGTGCTCAGGGAACAGAGCTCAATCAGACCGAACTTCGATGCATGGTGCTAAGTGCTCTTATATGGTCTTCATCTCGAACTCGTTATTTTTCTCGAAGAAAGCTTCGGATTTGACTGTCTTTCCATCACTACACAATGCATCTCCCTCTCCTGAGTCTCCTCGCTGCAGTTTCATTGTTTGTTTCTTTGGCTTTTGCCGCCAAAAATCCTAAGCGGGGTCTTGCATATGCGGAGAGCACTATTACAGATGATATTCATCTTGCTATCCAGAGCAACAGTGTCATTTCGTGGCAGTACAACTGGGGTACATCGCCACCCGATTATCTTCAACAGTCTGGTATTCCCTACATTCCAATGCAGTGGGGAGCCGGCGGAATCGAGAACTTTACTGTTGCTGTGTTGGCTTCCGGTGCAAAGACTGTCCTGGTACTTCTTTCGACAAACCCATTCGAATACTTTTGACTTATGACCAATCCACGACAGACTTTCAACGAGCCTGACTTGGGTTCGCAATCTAATATCGACCCAGCAGTAGCTGCACAACTGTACAAACAATATATCCAGCCTTTATCCGACCTTGGCATTCGTCTAGGTGCTCCTGCAGTCACAAATGGACCAATGGGAAGACCTTGGCTCTCTTCATTTCTTGAAAACTGCACGGGATGTACCATTGACTTCGTTCCATTCCACTGGTGAGCATTTTTCCGAAATTGTATCGATTGACTTAGGTCTCATCTGTACATTTCGTAAGGTATGGGGACGGGATCGGGGATTTTTATGATTACATCTGGCAAATGCACGGTGAATTTCCTCAGTATCCCTTGTGGGTGACGGAATTTGCTTCCACCTCAACCAATGACGCTGGTAAGCTCAAGCGTGAAATTCAATCTCTGCTGATACTATCTCGGACGTATCAGACGTACTTGATTTCCTTACTTCGACCATTGCATACTTGGATTCGCTTGACTGGATCCAAGGATACGCTTGGTTTGCATTCTTCGTAAGTTAACACTCAGACCTGAATTGTCAGTATCACGTTGATCACTGCCAAACAGCGTGCTGATGGCACATCTCATTATAGTAAGACCGATATTGACATGAACAAAATCTGTCAACTAATCTCCTCTATAGATCTTCTCGATGAGAACGGGCAACTCAATGCGTTGGGTCAAGCATATATAACCAGTTAAATACTCATCGATAACCTGTTCTCTGTCGTAGTTTTTTTTAGGAACATGGCTGGTCGCGTTTTTCCGTTCAGACGACATCCGGAGCGGCAAGGGCCGTGAGGCTTAGCGTGAACGAGACTTGCATCACGAGAGTCTAGTAAATACAAGCCATTGAAGTCAGGTGGCGCACAGAATTCAGCATGCGCACGTGTCCTACGAGTTTGAGTCTCTTCTGCGTAGGCATACTAAAGATGGTGTCTTCCTGAATGTCTTGCCGCATCCGAAGATCTGAGTATGATGGACCTGATATCACAAGGAATGTATGATGCTCCGAATGTATCGTGTCCAGATTCAAAACTTATGCTCGTATACTTTTTGGATCATGTGAGCTGGGTGGAGTCCGGTAGAGGTTAAGCTCTGAAGTCGATGGAATTTGGAAAGCATGTTTTTGGATACTTAGTCTTGACACCGGAAACTCGGGCTAATGATAATCCCGCGTACTATTCATGGAACGTCATACGTCATTCTGGCTCCTTCATGGGCCGTGGCGCCTTTGGAAAAGAATTTGTCGGATGTGATTCCCAAACGATGCTCGTACGATGACCTAAATCAGCAACATTGAGATGTCATCTTGGGATTCCCTCATGAACCATGAAGCTTGGAGACCTGAACACCAGCGTCTGGTAGGTGAGCGGATGACATTTTTGACATGTGAGAGAGCACATCCAGTCACCGGTGAAAGTAACTCGGCGATGACCGTTGCTGATACTCCATTTGAACAAGAATTAGTGTTCTTTCCAAGTAGGCATCCCAACAGAGTCTTTGAGACGAGATAGATAGTTCATAATGATGTCCAAGAGAGAAACAGTTCACCAAGGAGAGGGAGGGAACATTATAATTTTATCTGATGACTCTGTTGCTCTCATTGAGAAGCCACGGCACGGTGACTTGTCACCCTTATTCAGTACCTATTTGACATCAGTACAAAGAGGCGTATCTTGTGCAAGTCTGAATGAGCCAAGATAAGCAGCAAGTGACACCAAAAGAGAATCCCTTCCGTCGCGTGAAGATGCAACCGCAGTGACCACCAATCTTCTTCTAGTGTTTACAGCAAAGGGAGGACCATCTGACCTGGACCAAACACCTTGAGTTGGACCTACTGTTCAGAATGAATCGCGAAAGAAAAAGGCACTGGCATGTGTCAGCATTTTAGCAGAATACAGAGACCAAACCCAACTTTCAAGTGACCGCAGCAAATGGTAGGAGTTTGATTTATTGAATTTTCTTTATACTCATTGTTAGAGCTGTTACCAATACCATAGGCGGTTTCCTCGTCGTTTGTGAACAAATCGGAGTTGGTTCATTTTTTGTCCTAAATGTCACGTGGACGCGCAGAAAGGAACGCGTTCGGCCAGTTACTTTGCTTCGTCTTGGCCATGAAGGACAGCGAAAAAGTACAGCATACAGAGCCCAATGCTGCTCTTATTACACCCTCAGCCTCCCCTCCTCGTTCCCGTCTTGACTTTGCTCAACGCATACGAGACCACCCTTCGCCTACAAAACGACCGCGGCTCTCACCGGCTCCTCGTCAAGTCCAGCAGCGTGCTTCGTCTTCGTCTTCTACTCCGACGGATACTATAAATTTCCACAAAGCTCGGGAAGAATCTGCGATGCGCTTGCTCGATGTTTGGGCCGGCCTTGCGGAGCGGTATTCACGACCTTTGGATGGGGACGATATTATTGACATCACGACAGGAAAAGTAGTCAAGGATCGAGGAGTCTTGCGTGGCTCTCAGACTTTCACTATTGGAGCCTTTGGAGACCCAACTCCAGAAGATGCAGAGGACGAGCTAGAAGAGGACGATGAAGAGGATGATATTGATGAGTTGGACACCTTTGCAAATCCAGCGTTGCGTGACATAGACGCGTCACCACTGGTGGACATCGACGCGCCACCACTGGTGGACATCGACGCGCGAGATGCCCAGGATCTTAAGGAATTTCTGGAGGCCGAGGAGAAGAGAAGAGAAATTTACGGAAGTGAAGCGGATGAAACCGAGGGCTCAATTTACGAAAGCCTGTTCGAAGAGGCTCCTGTGGAGGAATCTGACCGTGATGCATCCCAGGAGGGTCCGGAGGGAGACCGAACACCTGATCGGCCTTCAGAACCAATCTATGTCGATTCCGGATCTGAAGACGAACTTGGTGGATGGGATTTGAACGAGGGAAGCGTCATATATCGTCTACCCAAAGAAGAAGACAGCGACAGTGAAGTCGAGATCCTTGACAAGACAACGCAGCCAAACCAGCTGTCCCCTGAGTTCTCACTACCTCCATGGATAAGTCCGGAACCCGTGCGCCAGAGAGGTGGTGTAAAGAAATCTAATCGTTCTCACCAACGCCAACTGCAGACTCCTCCCCAGTCTCATTCGTCAGGTCCTTCTGCTACTCCTGACGTCTTCTTAAGTCAATCCCCACCTACCTCACCGCTCCAATCTTCCTCTCAATATGACTCATCACCTATAAAACCCCGACCAGCTGCTCGAGGGTCGAAAAAGCCCACTTCCGGGAGAAAGCAGACTAGTCCATTACGAGCCCAACTTAAGCATCCGTCACTCCCTATCCCTCGCTTGGACTTAAAGAAAGTGTTGGCGGAATCTCCAGTCAAATCGAAACATGGATTCCAGACATCTTCTACTCAATCCCTCGACTCTCAATCTACAAAAAGGAAGAAAAAACGAAAGACGATGTCTGTAGAGACCGAAAAGGAAAAACTCGAGCAGCTGGCCTCCAATGTTGAGGCGGCGATCCGTCGACGGACACCGTCACGACAGGGGAATAATATGTCTATCGAGCGGAAACCGTGTCCTACCGCAAAAGAAAAGGGAAAACAAAAGACAGCTTCTCCTGACCAAAGGCCCGAGTCATTAGAAGAGGACTTGCCTCGACAATCCTCTTCGCTTACCTCGAAATCAGGCTCATCACGTAGTCGATCTCGACAAGCCTCTCTTTCAAGTACTACAGCAGTCTCGCGAGTTTTACCTGGTGACGTCCCCTCGTCCTCAAGGAAGCCAAAGTCTATCCCGCTGACGACACAACCGGGCTCTACATCGGGAAAGAAACGGAAGAGGATCGTGTCGTCAGCTGAAACGCTGGAAGAAACTCGAGCGCTATCTCCCGAACCTTCAATTGAGGACATTCAGAGGAACTCTTCCACATCTCGATTGATGCGTCAATCAAGCGATGCTTCTGACTCGCCTGAGACCCTTACAGGTACGATTTGATGACATTTGATATGAAATTTTGACTTATTTTCTCCGCAGAATCTAATCCAAGTAGTAGGCGCAGGGAGAAACGTAAGCACAATCCCCGGCGACGATCACACTCGGCTGGATCTGAGTTTAACAACGCCTCTCAAGAGGAAGAGGTTGAGCAAGGCCAACGGCACTCGAGTCGTGCGCCTTCGCATTTCAATGCACCGTATTACCCATACCCGCCACCGCTATACCCACATCACCCACCCGATCAACAACCGATGTATATCCCACTGCAAGATCCCCGCGCACAATACATATTCACTCAAGCCATGCAGCAAATTTTTTCCCTCGGAAGCGGTACCTGGGGTCCCCCCCCTCTCCCTGCCCGTGGTTCAACACCTTTCACACCGACGCGTCACCGACGCCACCACGGAGATCCTCGTCCCTCGCCGCCCATGTATTCCACGCCCGTGCACCATCCACATCCCTACCCATATTCCTATGATCCGATGTTGTCGAATGCTACGCTCCCCCCTCAATCGCCCGAGGTGCCCTCGTCGCCTGGTATGAGCGCTAGTGGAGCACAGCGCAAGAAATCGTTGGTAAAACGGAGCCAGTCCCGAGGGAGGAGGGTCTCGTTCAGAGAGGAAGTTAGCGATCTTGATGCGTTGGGCGATCCAGATACATACAGTGAGGGAGCGGGGTCACCTTGCAAGCGACATGCGAGTAGATTTGGGTCACAACGGCACGAGTCTGAGCCCGAGTCTAGGAAGAAAGGGAAGGGTAAGGCACGCGATGAACCTTTGATGTCCGGTTCAGAAGCAGAGTCCGAGCCTGCATCTAAACCTCGCATTCCAACACGAGGGCGTCCATCGACGAGGCATCAGACCCCGGGGCCTAGTTCCCGTGAACAGGACTCAGCACTAGACACTCGGAGAGTGGCTCATCAAAGCCGAAACAAATCTCGTGCCTAAGGGTGAGGTTGAATGACATCTGTACCGACATGGTACTTTCGTACAGATTTTTTTTGGTGTATTGTTTGCTTCCATTCATGGTCATTTTTCGTGATGGCGATATCAAACATGATTCATATCATTGGCAATACCTTCTCATCTCTGAGCACCAATGTCTCTGGATATCCTTGGTGCACCTTCCCATTCATTATGTTGCGAATAGGCTAGATTGGCTTCTTAAAGCCACAGGAATCATTGAGGTTCACGCAACACCTCTTCCTCAAATTAAATACGAGGACCCTGCAAGGAGATCACAGAATCATTCAGATACATCTCTAGGTTACAATTGGTTTGTCTTTTGATTTTGCTTATTACCATATTACAACGGACGGAATCTTATACTTATCGTGATACAGTATCAGAAAACCCCCATTGTTTGTCTAAGTACTTGTTTCACATAGTTAGAAATAATACGACGGCAAGTGCGATGAATTCTACTGATAGAAATAGATATAAAGACGAAATGTGGTAGTGGTAATTTTTAGTGACGCCAAAAATAATCATAGGAAACCGCTCTCCTGGAGCAGCCGTGCCATTTTCTCATCGTCACGTTCTCTAGGTTCCAGCTCTATACTCAAGGCCCAGAACTGGTCACTCCATGCCTTGGTGTCACTGAACTGGCCCAAGGATTCCTCGATCCAAGTTTGAATAGAAGGAACTGACTGCAAGTTGAATGACTGGGCCTGCCAGCGCTTAATATCAGCGATGACCTCAAACGCTTTCTGCCGTTTACGGAAGTTCACGAGCCCGCCTGGCAGCATGTCGGGGTTACCATCGTGAATGAACTGTAAAGCCGAAAGGAAAACACCTGTAACACGTGCATTGAAGGACGAAAGCAGAGACGATGTCCTGCAAACTGACCAATGAAGGGAACACAGGGAGGATTCACTAGAACCATGAGTTGTCGATATTTTGTGATACTTTTGATACTTTCGATAGCCATTTCGCAAGCGGTGAATTGTGCCATGCTGGGCCGACTGACCAACTCCCAAGTACGTTTAAGTCGGCGAATCGGTGGTGTATTAAGTCCTGAAGTGATGGCGATCATGGATGAGAAGTTGTTGAGAGCTCGGCAGCGCTAAAGGAGACTTTTAGTGGGCTTCGAAATGCGAACTATTGTTGAACTGACGTCAGCGACACTGATGAGATGCTTCACTGTAGTAGCTCGCTTGCGTGCGTCTTGCCTGCTGAGCACACATTCGGCCACCCAATCCGCAATCTATGGACGTCCTCGTTACTCAAATTAACCTTGGACATGCATCTTGAACATACCCGATTGCTCATCTGTATAACGTTCGCGATATTGTCCATGTTCTCGGCCTTCTGCTCTCGAGCTCGCTGCAGCCACTCCATAGATTTGATCTTCTGGTAAAGATTACTTTCTATGAGAGTAAGTTGGCGTGCCAGTTCAAGCGGCTCTATGTCTGTAAGCTTTAGCTTTTTGGCTGTCTTGGGATACAGGGGTGTAGGTGGAGTGCCCTGCATCGTGATCCTCGGTCCATTGCTGTCATTTCGAGCCTGGGAACGGCATAAGTATAAGTCACACAACGAATAAGTCAGGAGACATACCACACGATCGATGTATGTCAACACTTTCTTCACTGCTCTAACTTGCGAGACTTCATCCGATGATATGAACGTTCTGAGGGGCTGTAGAATATGAAGATCTTCCTTCTCGAGTATGCCGTCATCCTTAAGCATAGTGACGAATGTGTTAATGACCCTGTGGATGCCTTTATTAACGCGCGAATATTGTTATTGGAAAGAAAAAAACAAGACCGACCGAAGTTGAACGAGCTGTTGCTTCTGTTTCTTCCAATCCTCCAATTCGTCGGGTTTCAATTCAAGGGGTGGCTTTAACCTGAATCTCGCTACAAGAAGATCAAACAACTCGTTGACGGTCATGAATGACTTGAATGTCATCAAGAATGCCTGATTGAATGAGGGATCTGAATAGCAAATTGATGAGAGTAAACTGAAATGATTTGCCTTATGGCGACGTACCACCTGGGTCATGGGTTGTTAGTCGTTCTACAAGCGCTGGCAGCGTACCACCTTTCACCGTGTTGTCAGGGTCAATCAAAATTTCCTTAGTATTGTAATTTGGGCGAAGGTACCACGGCTTGGAATCAGCTGCAATTTGATTTGCATACTCATCGCCCAATAACTTTTTGAGCTTTCGTAAGCCCTTGTCATGGGCAGGCGATTTTGGGTTGCTGAAAACAGCTGGGTGAAGAAAACGATGAGAAAATACCAGAAGGATGTGAGGTTGCACTTACCATCATCGGTTGATCCCGGACTTCCCTCACTATCCTGTATATCCCTTGACCCTTGTTCCTCCTCAGAAGGAACTGTGTTGGTAGCTGAGTCATATTCACTTAAGGACCCTAGTGTTTGACTAGTATCACTACTCAGGTCATGTGGTAAAAAGGCATTCGGGGCCTTGAATAGTTTGGTAGGTGGACGCCCACGAGCCGTTGGCATATTGACCATGGGAGGGTCAGCGTCATAGGTGGATAAGGGGCGAAGGCTGAGACGGCTAAGACGGGACATTCGCCATTCAATAGATCCGTTGTAGTCGCCTGAAGACATTTCAGCCTGATCATGACCCAGGGAGAGAAGAGCATCAAGTATGTCCGACAAAACATATATGTTAGCGGTTACAGAAGAGGTCAGAGAAACTAGATGGTCGCGAACATGAGTCCTCTGTTCAGGATGATGCGGGAGATTAAACTCTTGTGCCGACTGTAGTGTAAGGAAGAAGACCGAGGTATCGTCAATTACCGCTTGCGTGACCGCCTCGAGCTTCCGAACCAGCCACTGTGCAGACTTAATCGTTCTACCGTAGAGGCCGGTACCATCTTGTAAGAGTCCATCAATATCGACATGTCGAGCGACATGGATGTCAGATATACGGTTGAGAATGGAGGATGTCTGTGACAGAAACTCCCTACCAGAAGAGCGGACTTGTTTAGCTACAGTATTTTCAAGACCGAGATTCGAGTGAGATAAACATTTGACAGGAGACATCGGGAACATACCTGAACTCTCATATGTCTGCAAGATACGTAGAAACAATTGGCACTGAGCGTCGAGTTTGTCAGAAGCCTGCCCGAGTTGTGACATCACTTCAAATCCTAAGGCCCACCGTGATACGGCCAGTTCTTCATCCAAGGGTATCCAACCAAAACCTTTCCAACGCCCGGCTGCGCCTGCACCTACCAGACCTGGGCCTACGTTCTCAGCATTGAAGACACCCTGAAGACGTTTGGGGTGTCTGTGCCGAGATAACTTGGAGTGGTGTTTCGATTTTTGGACCTGGACGATGAACGCATTAACATCCTTTCTGAGCCCCTCTGCATCAAATTCGACCCTGGTGAGAGTATCACCAATCAGTAAGCCGGAATCATACTGGATCGCGTGTGCCGAAAGAACGAGTCGAGATAGGGCCGCTGTCACTTTCCGTTGTGCCGGCTTCAGAGGTGATTGAGGTGGTAGAGGGAGACCCCTGACCTCTCGAGGCAATACATTCTGTGGTATTTGAAGAGTTGGAACGGCCAGAGCGTAAAGCAGATTGCGGACCACCACGACAACGTTGTATATCAAGTCATTCAATTTGAGATCCTCTTCTGGTCTTCGTATCATGCCATTCATTCGAATGTTGTCAAGTACAGCTTGAATCACAGGATCGGCGGCAGCAGTTCGTTCGGTTACGCCTTCGGGTTGGGGAGGAGTGATGATCTGCTGCAAAGACCGAGCTATACGCTCAGCAGTGGTGTAGTCAGGAAGAGTGTTTGCCGGGACAACCGGTCGAGCATGCGTTTCCGAGGACGGTGGGGTGGAAACTCTATTCGTGGCTGGTCTACGAGCTGGGGGGTCACGGGGACGGTGTATATCAGACTTGTCGGAATATATACTGAGACGTCTACTATTGTTCACAATTTCTTCCCGAGGCTGTGAAGATGGTGATTGGGAGGGCGTATTGGAAGGGGCCTCCGGCCGTGTCCACTTGATTCGCCCATCAACCATGTTGTAATAGAAGTATGAGTTTCCATCGTCATGCAATCTTCTTACCCATGGCTCTGGTGTCGCCGTGCGACGTGGAATGCCAAATCCTGCTTGCGTATTTCTCGTCGGTTTTGATGACCCATTGTGTCCCAATGTGAGATCAGCTTTAGTTGGACTCATTGATAAGTTCGATGTCAAACACTCATAATCAGAATCCGAAGAATATTCGTCTTCGTATCGGGGAAGCTCGCGAGAGCGCTGTCCTGTTCGAGTGTTCACATAGAAAATCTTTGAATCTCTTAATACATGCTGGACAATGCGTCAAGTTGATTTTTGGGGACATACCTGCCCATTAGCCACTGCTGGCACCCAATAGTCATTCATCTGAGGGTCCACAGCTTTGTTTGCAGTAGGTGTCGCCTTGCTCGACGCAAGTACTTCATTTTCTAACCACTCCTCGTTTGCTTCTTGATCTATCTGACCTATTATTGACATGTCCTTGGAAGCGTCGGCCGATAGTTGCATTGATGTCTCTGCAACAGGTGATTCTGCCGCAAGAAAAGCCTGTTCTACCTCCTCTGGTATGACCTTGACATAATTGGACGGAAACCAGCCGCGCTCATTTCCGAGTAGACCATCCCACCAGCCCGACGGTTCCTGGTTTAGAACTTCGATGATAGCCCCACGCTTGAATGAAATCGCCGATCCATCTTGAGCCTGATAGTCGTAAAGGGCACGACAGAAGAGAGTTGCGAACTCCTCGTCCTCCGAAAGGGTCTCCTGCTGTTGCATATTAGGTTGCTGACTCAGATGGGTTTGGGTCACCGAGTAGGCTGCTGTTTGCCTGGCTTGAGGGAGGAAGGAATGACGATAGTCAAAATGCCTGGAGGTGGCCACAGCCGCTATACTGACTGGAGAGGCAAGGAGACTATGAGTGCAAGCACTTTGAGTAACTGCTCATCACAGTTCTGATGGCATGGTCAAGAATTCACATATGTCATCCTCGTAACCATCTATCGATGGTATCGCCTGCTATGCCCATACCTCAGTCCGTCTCCATGATCACCAGTAACTGCTTGAGCTCTCTTTGTGCACCACATTGTGTCGTGAACAATCTGCTCTGTAGCCTTGACGTGCATTCATCGAAGTGACGACGAATATGTAGTAAATTCAAAAATGCGATTATTTCGACAGTAGCCCCAGCAAGTACTTTTTGGAGTTTGATCCGATCAAACTACATTACGTAATCGAACACACCGTCGTGAGGATGCTTGATCTAACCGAGTGCAATACATACCACTGTTGGCACTGGAATCTGTTTCCTGTGGAAAAAAGGCGCAAGCCGTTTTTTTTTTCTCGCGCTCGCCAATTTACGGGCCCAATCTTCGGAAAAGAAGATTTTGAAGTCACCTGAATTTAGTTTCTACACACTTGCTAGAGGCTGTAATCAGACTCCTAAAACCACTCCGCCAACTCCATGTTTTATATGTATAGCAGTTATCTAATCTTATCTAATCCATGACTGCATGAGAAGATTGGTGAATCATCCAGGTCTTCATCATCCATCTACCAAGGCCATACCCTTTAAAATTGTTAGTCTGCATACTATAGCTAGATATTTGGATGTCTGACCATGGCAAGTGGGAGATAAACATTAACCGAAACAGCTTGGAGTGATGCCACCTTTCCTACATCTGTGACAGAGCCATAATGTCCACTTACTGCCTTCTTATACATATCAAGAATTTTGCCAACATATAAACGTTTAGCTGTATGGAAGATAGCATAATTTCCTCTTTGCCTTCGCCATGCGTCTCACAAGAAAGTAGATTGTTATTTGTTTGTAACTAAGTTTATGTTACAAATGTTATATTGATTCTTTGTTGCTATAGGAGAATCAGGTGAAAACCTTGTTGGGTTTTCTGTCCCCCACAAGAGAAGAAACCGCCTGTGCAGACAAACGGGAGAACATGTGGGTCAGCCATGATTCCCCACTCAAGATGGACTAGGAGGCCACGATGCATCACATGTGGGCACACTTGCGATACCCCAATTATTAGCCATGGCCTAGATCAAGTGAAGTAAACTTACTGTGATTTATTTTCTGAGAGGATTTGCTTGTGCTTGGATAGATAACCATAGAAGGCGTCACTGGACCATCTACTGATGGCTTTCATTGCTTTGAACGGTACTCCACGCAGCAGGTATTCCAGTGTGGCTCCTATTTGGATTCCATGTCTATGTAAAGGAGGTTCTAAGTTTGCTGCTTTGGCAGCCTTCGAAAGAACGTTGAGAAACTTTTTCTTTGTTAGGAGTGTTCTTTTCCCTCTCTTGTTTTTGTATGCAAAGAGAGGGCCATTGTTTGCTGGGTTGTTAACTTGCAAATGCTTTTTGAGGGCTTCTTTGGGGTCAGACATTCCGCTCTGTGTTGACCATGCTACAGATTCAACGTGTACTGCCATTTTTGTTCTCAGCAGGGAAAAGATGGTTGTCAGCAACACATCTCTGTTTGTGGCTTCCAAAATGTTTGATGGTTTAACATGAACCAGCAGATTGAAAGCCATCAGTGTAGGGACTGTGAACTTGCCTAACCTTGTGGCCATGTAAAAACATGTTGTAGCGCATGCAAACACTGCCATATTCAGAAGTTTGGGCCCTGGCATCTAAACCTAGCTGCTGGTGCATTGCCTCTAGAAATGCAGGAGTGCATGGCTTTTGCTTCTTCTTTGTTGACGTGAGCAGGGCTAATTTTTCTGCAGCCTTTAGCAAGGCTTGCATTCAGTCCAAGTCATTGTTCCATGGTAAGCTGTGCAATAAGTGCCATGCTCTCAGACCTGCCAAGTAATTTTCTACAGCTGGTTTTGAATATGCTCCTGTGATGGTTACCATGAAAGCCTCTAATATGTCATGAGACACTGGTGCTCTGTCAACTTCTGTGATTTCCCTGAAGTCACAAAAGGTATGGAATATCAGCAAACCAGTGCTGTAGGTTTCCTTGTTAGATTCTGCCCATGCCTCGTTCTCGTTCAGCACTTTGAAGACTCTCTGTTTGTCTTCTTCTGTAAGCAGTGGTTTGTCACTGGAAAGTAAAGGTGTCCAACGCCAGAGCCTCTCTCTTGCCAACATATGTGGTCTCAGAGGTGATACTGCAATCTTGAGGCCTTCCAGGTAAGGATGTGGCTTACGCTGCACCTTTTTTGCCTATCTCTTTTGGAAGGTCAACAAACATCCTTTTATGTGTTGCGCCAGTGCTTTTCAAAAGAGAGCCACTCTTTGACTTGCTTTTTGTCAAAGTCCTCTGGCTTACCTCTGGGTTCACAATCAGTGAGCTCAGTCTTTCTTTCACATATCTCACACTCTCGTTCTCTGCTGATCTCTGCTGGGGTAAAGGGCTTGTTGAAATCAATGATGAGACCTTCAAGCTCTTTCTGAATTGGGAGAGGAGGTAACAGTTTGCTTTGCACTGGATATTCTCCTTGAGATGGGCTGATTAAACTTGCTTGGTACATATCAAGTGTGTATCATGATGTTTTGTCGCTCGCTTTCTTCGTAGATTTGCTTGAAGACGTCTTAATTTGGCAATTTCTGCTATGTCTGACCCACCAGCCCTTGACAACTCCCTTGTTGTCTCTGTAGACTTTAATGTGCTCCCCCACACTTCTTTTGCGGAGAACAGCAGCCACAAGAAATTCAAAGCTGATGGCTTCTAGCCAATGTCTCTGCTGTCCACTTTTCAGCCAGGTAATAATCTCCACACTCTCCATCTCTCTCCCACTGTAATGCTAATCCCAATGGCCAAGCTTGCATCTGAGTATGTTTTGACATTGATGACTGGTTGAGGCTCCAAAATTTTTTGTGTCACTGACTGAGAAAGTATTTGCTTCCACCACAATAAGTCTTCTGGGGTTCTCCACAGCAGAGTCCGTGGCTTGAAAGGACTATTGTGGAACAGTCCCATGAAGGTTTCCAGGTTGGTGAGAAAAGCTCTTCCTGAAGGTACCACCAGGTAGGAGTGCAGGAGTTTTCCATATAGCTTCTGGGTGTCTTCCAAAGTGTGAGTTTGCTTGCTTTCCCATTCAGCAATTGCTTACAAGTATTTTTCTCTCTTTCCTGCTGGTATACTAACTCTTCTTTTCTTTGATGTCCCATTCAAAGCCAATGTATGGAACCACCTTACCAAAAGGGTTGTCCTTCTCTCATTCCCATGGGATGCCAAGTTCCTTGGAAATTTTGTCCACATCTTGGATTGCATAAGTGAACAGCTTGTCACATGTTGAACAAGGTGAAGATGTGGAAAGATCCTCAAGTTGAGTTGACATGTCCTCATTGTACTCATTGAGTTGGTCGTTGAAGTTCTTGGCTCCTTGGAATGACAGCCTCTCATCCACATGTCTCTCTCCCCCCTCTCTCTTGATTTCCTCTGACCAACATCTCCTTGACTTGTTGTATTGATGCAGAAATTCTTTGCAAATCTAAAGAAGATGTGATCATCTACCCACTTTAATAGCAGCCCCATTCCATAAGCTCTAACAATTTGAGCACCCACATCTCCAACCACACCATAACACCCACAGCCTGAGGCCAGACCAAAACAATCTATTGTGTCAATCACAAAAGAATTGTTGCCAGGAAGCTGTACCACGAGACCTGGCCATTGTGAAGGCTTGATTAGGACAGTTTGATAGGCTTCTTTAATGTCCCGTACCATGGCTTGTGATCCTGGTGGGAGTCTTGAAATAAGGAGGAATATTGTGCTGAACATTCCCCAAGTGCAAGGAAAGTTCTCTGATTTGATGTGACTGTTGATTGAGGCCATGATGCCTGTAGGAGAGTGTGGTAAGGATAGGTTCTGAATGAGCCTAAACTTCCCCGGTTTGTTGGGTTTAGGGATGATGTGTAATGAAGAGGTTTGGAAAGGCCCAATGATGTCTTCCACTTGCTCTCAAGTGTATGGCTCCAAGTATCTTCCCATCTCAAATTCTGCATGAACAATCCTCCAGAAATCATCAGCAAGTTGATTAACAGATTCCTTGTTTTCTGGGATTGAGATCTCCTGAATTCTGGCAATCCCAGCATCAAAACCAAACTCTAACTGTTCTGTGAGGATGGGAAATCTGTCATCAATATGTGCTCTGCTAATGTGTTCTTGCCAAGCTGCTGTCCTGTACAGGGTGGCAAACTTAAAGTGATTGCACCAAAGGGCATCTTTGAGCTCCATAATCCCTCTTTTCACAGCCTGAGCACTCGTGTTTGTGATCGTGTGAGAAGATTTAGCAGCCTTGGGGCTTTTGCCAGTCTGTACAGATTTTTTTCCCTTCTGAGTTGATAAGTTGTTCCTCTGAACTTGAGCTTGCTGACCACTCCAGAGTGTTTGGGAAGCACACTTCCAGATTTTGTGTGTGTGTCAACTGAGGCATACTGCACAGGCTGTGTTGGAAGCACTGCTCCTCTTGGCCAATGAGCCTGCATGTTGGGGACAAACCTCCTTGCTTCTTTCATCTTTCCCTAATTTGGAGAAGCATGATTGAGCAGAGTCTTTGCTTGCCTCTGGCAATTGTGAACATTTTTTTCCCCTTTATTGGAGCTAACTATGAATATGGTCTCATTCTTTAGAGTGGTTAGGTCTGTTCCAACAACCAATTTTATATTGGCTTCAAGCGTTATGTGGGCAAGAGTGTTGCCATGATTTAGCGCAGATGAGGGTTTTGCCAGTATTTATGGGAAAGCAAGAGTGTCACCATTAGCACACAAGAGTGTTGTGATATTATAGCATGTGAGAGTGTTGTGGTTGAGCAAATTTTTGGGACAAGAGTTTAGCCATTGTAAGGGCGACCTCTGGAGGCTGTGGCTAAGTCACACAACTGGCAGAGGGAGATCCAAAGTCTATTGAGTACTGTACAGATAT
>JAGGAX010016687.1:0-94563 GCA_017657335.1 Termitomyces titanicus | reverse complement strand
CAGCGAGCTCCTGCCCAGGTGCTCGTGTAAAAATATTTATGAAATTCATACTTTTTATTTTCATTGTCCGATACGGTCGAGGGCAGCCATCGGCGTGTAATAACAAGGTCACATCAAACCCGATAGTCCTCAAACTTGGAGAGGGGGTAGATGTACTGTCTATGCAGGTGCATGTATAGTTAGTTCTTCTTAATCTTGAGTGGTGCTATTGTAACAGCCGGATCTTGTGTATCAGCCGTGAGAACTTGTCTTGCTTGCCCTCTTGAATATATTTTCCCCTCCCGAAACTGCTCTTTCAGGGACTCTATGCCTCGAAAGAAGAAGGATAATATTCTTCGCCATCAATACTCTGCAGATCTCAAGCGCCGGATTATCTATCAACAAAAGACACTCAAAAAGACTACCACTCAGATCTCGATTGATTTGGATATTCCTCTCCGCGTTGGACTTCTGTGTTGTGTTTCCTCGAAAAGTTTATTCTAGCATTACTTGAGCACTCTCCTGACTTGTATCTTGATGAGATCCAAGAACAATTACTGGAACAGCACAATGTCATCACCTCAATCTCCACTATCTGCCGAACACTAAAGCGGATGGGCATTGGCTCAAAGAAGGTGATTTTATCTTTTTCTAGCTTGCCTTTCCTCATTATCCACCACTTTCAAGCTCTCTCAACTGGCTTCAGAGCGGTCTGAGGAACTCTGCAGGAACTTTATCATGCAAATCGGGGCTGAACGTCCCAAGTATCTGGTGATGGCTGATGAGTCTGCAGTCAATATTTTGACCACATATCGATTCAATGGCTGGTCTGTCAAGGGATTACGTGCATATAAAAGGTGCTGCTTTGTTTGAGGAACAAGGTATTTACTCTGGGAATATGTGAAGCTCAGATCCGGCTGTTACAATAGCACCACTCAAGATTAAGAAGAACTAACTATACATGCACCTGCATAGACAGTACATCTACCCCCTCTCCAAGTTTGAGGACTATCGGGTTTGATGTGACCTTGTTATTACACGCCGATGGCTGCCCTCGACCGTATCGGACAATGAAAATAAAAAGTATGAATTTCATAAATATTTTTACACGAGCACCTGGGCAGGAGCTCGCTGATTACAACCTACTAAGAATCTAGTGAAAAGACCCAGATTTGAGTGAGATATAGCCCACCGAAGATTGGGTCAAAAATTGGTGAGCGCGAGAAAAAAATCGGCTCGCGCCTAATGTTCCGCCAACAGCTGTAAACCCCCTTACAAAGGTGTATCATTGCTAAAGGTTAAAATGTACTCGACAAGCCCTAATATTACCCCAAAAGTCACCATCATATCGAGAAGAACGATGAGCCACTACGGGCTGTAACTCTGGCTTTGATAGGGAGCTTGAGTCTGAAGAGGATATGAGGCATACTCGAGGGAACTCGCTTGGGAAAAGGACTGAGAATCTGTCTGCGAGTAAGGCTGTGACTGGCTGAAAGCTGGGGATTCTATGTCGTTCACCGAAGGAGAAACCTGTGATGTTCCAGAACGGAACGCGCGTTCTGGAACTACATCGGCCGTTGCCTTCGATAATTGCAATGGTGTCGAATTAGATGATCGAAGCTTCGTACTGCTCCGCGTTTCAGACCCTACCCCAAAACCAAGACTGCTCCGTCGAGCTGGAAGTGTTCCATACCATGTTTGCCTCCGAACTGGCATAGGGGTTGTTCGTTCATTCGCGATACCCGGAATAATGCCCGGTACGGGTAGATCCTGATTATATGACCCCCCTGGCGACGAGTAATCACGGTCAATGGTGTCTTCGTCGATATCCATTCTTTGAGTGAGTTGTTGTTCGACAAACTCATGAGACCCCGTCGACTCGTGAGATCCTAATGATTCTGAAGACGAGTTGTTCGAGGAAGCTGACGAATCTTGCGAACTTGGGTTGTGGACATAAAGAGGACGAGAAGGGGATGGAGGAATGGAGCGAGGGTTGTTTCTCTCCTTGTTTGCACTTATGGCTTTAGCTACGAGTGAGTCGAACGTCGGGGTAGGTGGATCAATCATCATTTCGTCTGTCTGAGATCCTGTGGGCGATGAAAGTGAAGTAAAAGTGGGTGGTGAATGTCTCCTTCGTGGTGAAATTAATTGCTTGTTTTCAGCAATCAATGGTGAGGCGATAAAAGGCTTTTTCGAGTTTGCGTTGGGAGGTGATTGTGACCTTTGCAAAGAATGGCGAGTAGACGACGCTGGTTGCAACAGTTCGTCATCATCTAAACCAGGTGAAAGTGAAGTGGGGCTTGAGACTGGAGGCGAAGGAAGCGAAGAGAGGGGCTCCGCTTGTGGTGGATTTTCTGCTTGTTAAGATTGCTGAGCTCATGTTCAAATGGCATGCAAATTTGTAAGGCGCACCTCGAGCTCTCGCGCTTTGAAATGAATTGTGTCCTTCGTTGTAACCGGACTGGGACAATAAAAAGTCAGGAAGACTCAAGCTTTCGCCTACACCTTCATCCGCTCTTCTTAACATTGATAAATCTTGCCGCCTGATTGGAACAAAAGTGCGAACGTGATCACTCAGGACGTGTTGCACTAAATCAGGATATGTGCTGAAAGTGCATCGACACCACTTCCACCTACAACCGTGGACTTCTGTAAGGTCTTGGTTTTGAGGACTCGGAGAGGAACGTGAGACCATGGATGAGGACCTGATCACCTAAAGTTACTGATGCGTTTGAATGTATACGGTGTTAACAACGAAAGTCCTCACTTGAATTGGTGATTGGAACATGCAGAAGAATCAAAAAATGTAGAAGAGGAACAGACCAGACACAGCATGCCGAATTTGTTTACTTAATACTCATGCTTGAATGTCCTCGGTCATGTGATGTGACTGGTGGTGTCATCGCGTGATAAGATTGGTTCAAAACCGACCTCTGTGGCCGACAATGTCGTCGAGAGGTCTCTTCAACAAATCTTTCGTCCTTGCGTATCTCGGTCTGCCAGACGACTACACTCCCTCACCTGAGTCTGAGCCCATTCCGTTTCTAACCAAGCATCTCATGCAGCTTCCACCACATCTATTGTTGCATTTTAGCTACATCACGTCGGCAAAAGAGAGAACTGCACTTCCTGCCATTCGCAACCGTCGTCTCAAATATACCAACTCTAATTCTTCTCAGTTACAGTTCTCTTCTGCTAAAGCCAAGTGGCCAAATCTATGGCAAGGACGCGAACGAATGGGGGTGGAAGAAGGTGAAGACGAAAAGGCTTGGGCCGAAAATGAATTTCTCGGAGGAGCGAAAAAACACGTTGGTAAGCTGGGCGGTCTGCTGGGCGGTTACGAAGAGGAACGCGAGGCAGAACGTGCGAGAACCTTGAGGAGAGAACGGGCGGCGGCAGAGCAATTCATTCCTGAGGAAGATGAAAGCAGTGATGAAGAAATGAACTCGATTCCAGAGGACGAAAATCCTGAAGAAATCAAGGCATGGTTCGAACGTTCTGTTCGTGAGCGGCTCATATATGGATTACTGGAGGCAAGTACAGCATTGCAAAGGAAAATCAAACCTAATCGGTCTATATAGCCTTTCGACTACGACAACATAGATTGGGACGAATCTTTGGACGAAGAAGATGAGAGAGAAGCTGAAGGGCGTTGGTTTGATGAAGATGACGAGTGATGCATGTATATGTACATAGTACTTCCCTGCACCATGTAAGATGAAAATGAAAAAGTCCGAGTCGCTCAACATCACAACGTGTCACACTACATAAAGCCGGTCTCTTCAAAACAGTGTACAGCCCACCCTAAATGCCAACGCTTCTCTCACCGACAGACTCTGCAGCGCCTAATGCATCTTCTGGCTCGTCCAAGGTCGAAGCCCTTCTATTAAAAAACAAGAAGAAACGGCGTCGCGAGGAAGCAGCAGAGAATACAGGAGAGATTGGGGAGAAAAGGAAAAAGAAAAAAAAGAAAAAACGACACACTGAAGAGGGGACTGGAACAAACGCATCATCCGTTAACGGCGCTGCAGTCCAGGTAAATGAGATATCGGTGAACAACGTACAATCTCAGACTTCATTCCAGGCCTTCGAACCTCAAATTGATCCAACTCTCGAGACACCTGAATCACACAGTGCTGCTGCTGCCTTACTTTCAGCCATTGTTGCGGCGGCTTCTGGGTCTCGAGATTCTGGTGCTTCCAACCGCGCACAACCACAACCTGAACCTCAGTACAATCATACATTAGCTCACCAGAATTCCCCCCAGGAGTCCGTGCATTTCCCATTTATGACTTACGGGTACGGACAGCCACCCTTTATACCTTCACACCCTGCCCTGCAGCCGTCTGCAACAGAGTCTTTGCTTTTTCCGACTGGGGCGAATCTTTCGCTCCCCGAGCTGAATTTTGGTTCCAATGAAGATGTATTACGTGCATTGCAAGCATTAGATATGTCCAAGATTACAAGCGTACTCAGAAATATTGGCGACGGGCCTGCGGGACCTTCTGACGATTCTACGATGGCTCAGCCTCCTACCCCTAATGTTCAGGCTCCTCTACCACATGTTCTAGCTTCTCCGCTCGTAATGGGTCAAACCCAGGTTCCGATCCCTAACCACAGGCGCACGCTCGATTTGCCCACTCCCGGTAGAGAGCAACAGGATAGTCCCGACCACGCTCACCTTTTGGCTAATAAATGGCTAAGCACCTCAAAACTAGCTGAACTTGTCAGAACTGAAGGCTAGTTTCTTTCTTACTATTTTCTACCATGAGCCTTAATCGAGAATCAGGACTTATCTATAAGAAAGGAAAGTTTTCTGCTTTCGAGGAGGAGCAGCTCGAAGACGCGATTGAAAAATTCCGCGCCGTATGTATCTCTTCTGACATACCGCGTTGCTTTATTCATTCTCTTGCGACAGTCTCGGGGCCTTAACGAAGATCAGATCCAGGAGTTAATTTTTCCTCAATCTGAGAAGACCAGAGACAACATTTTCTGGACCGAACTGAGTTCGTTTGTTTCCCGTGCATTGCAAAATAAGCATTTATGGCAATTATAAACAATATAGCCTCTGCCGTTCCGTTACGCCCGATTATAGCTGTCTATCATCATGTAAGAAGGACTCGTCATCCTCTCAAGAAACAGGGTGTATGGAATGCAGAAGAGGACGCCATCCTAGAACAGTGAGATATTATCTTGTCCTTTTTTGTGCTGATCCAACACGCTTTCCAGGGCGGTTGTCGACCATGGACAACAATGGGAGAAAATTTCCCCCATAGTAGGGCGCATGCCTTCGGATTGTCGGGACCGATATCGCAATCACATCGTCAATAAAAATGTCCGCGTGAATGGTGCGTTGGAGGCTCTCTAGTTGGTGTTTACCGGATTCACGTTCATTAGGCCCTTGGTCTAAGGACGAAGAAGATCAACTCACCCGCATTGTCACGGATATGACTGTTAATCAGGGTAGAGACATTGATAGTGATGTTTTCTGGGGCCAAGTAAGCGAGCTTATGGGCGGCAAGCGTGGTCGTCAGCAGTGTAGAATAAAATGGTAAACCGCCTTCTTTTCTTGTATCGGAGTTTGCTAAAAGACCATATAACAGGACGGATGCATTGTGTAAAACTGTCAAAACCGGTGGTCGAAAGATGCGGTGGAGCCCACAAGATGCTTACATTCTCATACACAAGTAAGTGTTTAATACAAATTACATGGCGTCGTGATTAGACGTGCCTACTGCAGACTCACTGCATTGAATGTGCGTGACGACACGGAGATTGATTGGAAGTTGCTTCCGGATCCTGTATGGAATCTGTGGAGCCCCCACACTCTTCAGCGTCGTTGGCTTACGATGAAGCGAGGGATCAAAGGATGGGAAGACATGACGCATCAAGGTAGGGTAACAGGCACTGAGGATATATTCACCTTTCATTTCAACACGTCTTAGAAATCATGGACATACTACGAGCCAGAAAGGCACACATTCCTCCACCTGCTCCTCCTAGGAAAAAGAGAGAACGTCGAATCATCAGTGCCATTGCTGTGATTGAGGAGGCTCTTGCGCAATTTCCTCCCGACGAAGTTTCTGGTTCTGTTGCTGTAGCGTCCGGGTCTGAGCCAACGATTGCGGGATCCTCATCAGAGCCTGCCGTCGCATCCAGTGCAGGACTTGGGTCACTTCCTGTTGAAAATGATGATGATGATGATACATCATCGTCCTCTGATTCTGAATAGTAGTACTTATAATACGCTACCCAGGTGCCGGCGCGTGTTTCTCGAGGAGGCTGGCTGCTTCGCGCTTCCCGCCAAATTAGTTTCTAAGTATGAGTCTAAATTGTTTCAATGCTGTCACTTACAATACACTCGTGCTGCCTCTTTTCCTCGTTGACAATGAGCGCCCTGCCAACGGCACTGCTGGCAGCCAAAAATGTTTTCTGAGGAAATAGTGTAAAAGAGATGTGTTATGCCATTTCTAATGCACCTTTTTCTAATGGAAAAAGTTTTTAGACAAAGCAAAATGTGTTTTCCCAAGAGCAAAAGCTGACAAAGAAACAGCATAACATGTTCCTTTCACACTTTTTCCAACAGAAACAGGTTCTGGCCCCAGCAGTGCGGCGTTGACAGGAGGTCGGCTGGGGCTCGTGCTAAGCTTTGAACTTTTCGACTTGTCCTACCTGCCGCGCGTAATTCATGGAGATATACATATGTAGATTCTCGTAGCCGCTGTGTTATAGATGGGCCAAGTCCAACGACATAGGCCGTCTAGTCGCAAGTCCAGTACCAAGGAATATCCTCGGCAGTTCCATATGCATGAAAATTCCGTTCCATATCCGTTGCGTGTTCTGCTGTGGCAACCAGTAGCTACTAGCTTCTCATGGATATAACCTGCATCGACCGAACTGAACTAACCTTGAAGCCGAGAGATAGCAAGCACAAAGCTACCTTCAGTGAGAGCGCAATAGTGATATCCACCGCATGCTGACATGTCCCGCTTCTCAGCTCGAGAAATCGACTGACATCAGTGTAGTCTACTTGAAATTGATACACAATTCGCTGCTCGTCATTGAGACCGGTGGCCAGAAACATAAGGCATCAATTCATCTAATACGAATGGACGAGTATTTCTACGTCCCTGTGATGTGCAAGATACAGTAGGAAGTACAAGGACAAGATCTCCTAAGAATTTGTTAGGGATAAGGACAGAGGTAGCCACCTGAACACCAAACATAACATGAGCTTCAAGGTGGAGTAATAAGTTATAAGTCTGAGTCGAGACAAGAAAATTATAGATCATCTTAGCAAAAAATAAGGCTTACTTGTCAGAAGCAAGTACATATGACACATTTCTTTTACACTTTTCCAGCCAAAACATCTTCTGGTTGCCAGCAGTGCAAGTAAATTAAACTGATAGTCTTGCGTTGACCTCTTCCATCGTCGGACAATCTTCAGGATTCTCTGTCCTAAAAGCCCGAGCAGCTCAGGTGCTTCTTGTTGTGCCCAGTTGGATCATGCAACGTTGCCCAAGATGAGGTCAGTCAACAGAAACCCCAAGCCATACACATCGGTTTTCTTGTTGTAAGGTCGTTCATTTGTCTTCAAATGGCTTGAGGTCCAGAGCTCTATTGCTTCCCCAATTCCGCTTCAGTTCACAAAGGACGACCATCTTGTTCAAGTTCCTCGGTGACGTCTTCGATAGCACCGTCAGGATCAATTTCGCGGGGAGACGGCCCAGGAAGAATCGTGCGAATAGTGTCACCCTCGATCTCAGAATGTGTTTCAAAATTGGGAACCAAAAGGCGCAATATCCTACCAAAGGTAGCGAGAATCATATCGATCATTCTCCGAAAGCATCCAGCAACCATTCACGAGAAAACCGTGACCATCAATCTTATCTGATGCCCTTCGAATGGAGCGACCACTCTCAAATATACAAAAAGTTAATTATAATCCATCCTGATTCCCGTTCAGCTTCATTGACTTTTGGTTTCACCGATATACCTATGATTCACCTTCTGCAGCTCCCTTATACTCCGTACTCCCTCCTACATCTGTCGGGCAACTTTAAAATTTAAATGAGATTCACGAGGAGGCCTTAAGGCGTTTTATTTGAGAATATGAAATAGGGTGACCCGAGGAATGCCACGCTGTAGGGGGTGTGTCTGCGTCGCCGGCTGGATGAAGGGATACCTGGCACTTGCGACCGAAAAATTTCAGTGGAACTGTCTTGCTCCTTACCACCATGGGCGGCCATGCTCATGACGTTCAACGTCCCCGGACTGTGTTCATGTCACCTCGGATATCATCAATGCCTAGCTTGATTCTAGTCTTTGTCATTGCTTCTGTGCTTGCAATTTGGGCCTCGACGACGACACTCGTCTTTCATCACTACACGCCTCCGTCAGTTCAAAATGTACCTATAAATGCTGAAAAAATTCTTGCACGATGCATGTCTCTTAGAACTGTACCAGGGCCATCTCCTACTTTCCACTCTCGCGAAGTATCAGACCGGTACGAGCCGGGTACCAACCCGACTTTTATTAAGAATGCAGTCATCTTCACAGGAGAGAAAAATGGCAGCGAAGTCATCCATGGGAGTATTCTCATGGATAAAGGCATCATAAAAAACATTGGAAAAGTTCCAGAGCACCTCCTTGAGACGGCTTTGCATGCCACGGTGGTTGATGCAAAAGGCGCATGGGTGACACCCGGCCTAGGTACGGAGGTTCCTTGACCCAAGGACACTTACCAAGATGCTCATTTTGTTACCAGTCGACCTTCACTCTCATCTTGGCGTGTTGAGTGCGCCGGTCCTGGCAGGTCCTCTTTTTCCTTGAGCAGCCATACAAAGTGTTCAAATTTTCCCCAGGTAGTTATGACTTGAATTCTTTGCATGGTCCCATTCTTCCTTGGCTACGAAGCATCGATGGATTCAGCACTCACGATGAATCCTTTCAACTGTCAATGGCGGGAGGTGTTACTTCTGCTCAAGTGCTCCCAGGCAGCGGAAATGCAATCGGTCGGTATCCCTGGAATTTCATAATTTCTCTCCTTTGACTCGGTACGCAGGGGGCCAAGCGTTCATTATCAAGCTCCGAAAGACTTCTGAAGGCTCACCATCTTCTATGATCATAGAACCTCCTCACAGCCTGACAGGAAAGAGCACTGGAGACCACGATGTTCGATGGCGCCACTTAAAGTAAGCTTGACAAGTTCCTCTATTTCCGCCATTAGTAATAATCTGTCCTGCAGGCAAGCATGCGGCGAGAATCTTCGCCGATACGGGACTCGAATGGACTCGATGTGGGCACTCCGATCTGCGTATAACGAAGCGCGTAAGGTCAAGCTGGCTCAGGATGCGTTTTGTGCCAAGGCCGAAGCTGGTCTATGGAACAGTATTGGCAGCGAATTTCCCGAGAGCCTCCAGTGGGAGGCCTTGGTCGACGTACTTCGCGGGCGGGTCAAAGTAGGAGAACATCCATATCTGAAGCTTCATGTATCCCTACTGATGGCATTGGAAAGATCTCAAACCATTGTTACGAGGCCGTGGATCTGGATAACATAGTTCGCGTAAGCACCGTAATTTGACGAACGTGCAAATTCTTAACCAAACCTTTAACCAGCTGAGCAACGAGTTCGAGTTCCCAATCGCATCTTTCCATCATGCGTCTGAAGCATGGTTGGTTCCTGGACTCTTGAAGAAAACATGGGGAGGTGCTCCTGGAGTAGCAATGTTCGCGACTAATCACAGGTAGGACTTCCCCCTCAATTCCTCAAAACGATGGTCATAATATAATACAAGGTACAAACGTGAAGCTTACAGAGGCTCTGAATTTGCACCAAGAGTATTAGCTGATGAGGGCATACCTGTCATCATGAAGGTAATCGACAGTCTCCTCGCTACTCAGGGGGTGATTCGGACAATCTGAAAATATGTTGTAGACAGATCACCCAGTCATCAACTCTCGGTACCTACTTTACGAAGCACAACAGGCTCACTACTTCAGCCTTCCGGCAAACCTGTCTCTCGCATCAGTGACTTCCACTCCGGCGACCATTGCAGGGCTCTCTCATCGCATTGGCTTCCTGAGGGAAGGTGCCGATGCCGATGTGGTCATATGGGATTCTCATCCACTTCGCTTGGGTGCTACACCCCTGAAAGTTTGGATAGACGGGATTTTACAAATTCCAGTACCATCGAAAACCGACAAACCTACCAATATCGAAGTGGGGAAAGGCAAGTCAGACGACGGGTGGAAGAAAGCACCTCAGGTACCGAATTGGGACAAAGAACGGAAGAAGGCTATCGATTGGGATGGTCTCCCCCCACTTCTTGAGAAGCCACAAGATAACAGAATTATCTTCTCCAACGTAAAAAGTGTTTGGAAACGAGAATTGGATGGAGACGTGCGAGCAGAGTTCAGTGCTGACAGGGAACTTGGAGCAGTTGTAGTCGAGAATGGTCAAATGGTCTGCATCGGTATTTCTTGTTTGACGTCCTCCGATGCCATGAAGGTTGTTGACCTACGGGGTGGGTCAATCGCGCCGGGTCTTATGACATATGGATCGCCGCTAGGAATCGAAGAAATCACAGGAGAACCTTCTACAGGGGATGGCATTCCATATGACGCATTTGCTCGTAACGTACCCAGTATCCTTGATGACTCCGGAGCCGTAGTGAGAGCTATGGATGCTCTGATGTTTGGGACACGAAACGCTTTGTAAGTTTCCGACTCTTCGTTCGTAACAGGGGTTCCCTCACTAACGACGCCATTAACAGAACAGCATATCGTTCAGGGATCACTTTAGCTACCTCCTCTCTGTCAAAGGGCTATTACCTTGACGATACACAGGGACATGTGATATCAGGCCTGTCAGCGACTTTTCGTACAGGGGCCTTCCATGCTTTGGAGCAAGGAGCTATTATACAAGATATAGTCGCATTACACGTTCACATTGGGCGAGTTCACCCACTGATAGGAAAAGGGGTGAGCGTAAGCACACAGATAGCTGCTCTTCGAAGACTGCTATTTGGATGGGAGACGAACGATAAGGAAACTGGGTACTGGTTCAAGCAGGCTGCAGAAGTACGCACGTCATTGCTGTAAATGCTGCTATTCTAACCCGAAGCTAACAGGGCGTGGTTCCACTGGTGATTGAGGTTGATAGTGCCGACATTATGACTACTCTATTGATTGTGAAGATGGAGGTGGAAGATAGAATTGGTTCACGTATGAGGATGGTGTTTAGCGGCGCGACTGAAGCGCATCTGATTGCAAAGGAGATAGGTACCAACCTCATTTCTTGATGCGGGATAGTGTCATTCATTTCTCATAGGAGAGGCTAATGTTGGCGTTATCTTACGACCAGTGAGGCCCTACCCATCTACCTGGGACCAACGACAAATGTAGGCCATCTTGTGGAATTCGGTAAATCGGCTGACGCTGTTTTCGCCATGTAGTCTGCCTGGCCCGCCATTGACTAACGATACGACCCTGGTGAGACTATTGGAACATGGTGTGACAGTTGGTTTGGGTGTGCGGGAAGCCTGGGAAGCACGCAACGCACGCTTTGACATTCAATGGGTCAGTCTTATCTCACTGCATTCATATCGCTCTGATATCGCTTTCAGGCGGTCCTTGAGTCGAATGGAAAGATAAGCCAGCGTGAGATGCACGCGCTTGCCTATACCAATCTCCCAAAGCTCCTGGGAGTTCGAGAGGTTGGGGACAATGATAGACCAGTTATGGGAGATATGGTTGCTTATGAAGGCGGCGGAGCATTTGATTTTTCTAGTAAGGTAGTTGCGATACTCTCTCCAGAACGCCAGACGGTGGATTTGCTTTGAATGGACGATAATATATGTGATATGGCTTCTGTAATATGATAACATCCGACATTGTCTCCACGGTCGAGAGGAGTCATTTGGCTACTCCAAGAAGAGCGGCTCCTGTTTTGATCCCGCGTCCATTCGCCGCAGCCAGGCTTATCCCGACACAACTGAGTAAGAACCCTGCGAACCTGAAAATCAGAACCCTTTCGAGCTTGCTAGGCGAACAAAGTGGTTGATGCACACCTGAAGAAGGCAAGGCGGGAGAGAGAACGCTCCTCGTGGGGAGTACGGGAGGAGGCGAAGATGGAACGAAGCACGGCAGGGGTTACTGGTATGCGGCCGCTCTGTGAGTCTGATGGGGGTTGTTGGAGGGTCGTTGGATGAGTGGGCCGCAGTGTGCGCGTCGATGTGGTGGACGCTGACGATGAGATGGTCGCTGAAGATGACATTGGAATGTCACGGTCGCGTGATTGGCGACGAGTGAAAAGATTGGCTGCGCTATGACCATGATGTTCAACTCCGAATCTCCAGCTGTCATTACTGTCCTCCACGCAGCCAATCTTGTATGTTTATTACTTTCGAAACGACGTGAACTGATTTGACGCGCTGCAGGGCTCAATATACCCCATCTAGTGCTACCAACTCTATACCCGTTCAATCGAAATGTACTCTGAACACTTGGACACGATAGACGACGGTTCGTCCTTTCATGAGGATATGATCAAGGTTGCGAATAGACTGCCTATCAAGGGGGAGCATCGTCGCGTCAAACACCTTGTTCTTCAGAAACCAAATGAGCCACCTATCAAAGACGATTCACTCGCGAAATCTCTCAGCGCGTGTCCTCATCTCGAAACAGTCGTCCTATCGGGTGTACCCGACCTCACTGATAGGACGGTAGTTCTCCTTGCCGAGAAGGCAATCAATCTTCAAAATGTTGACTTATCTGGGTGTGACCAAGTAACCGACGTCGGAGTTGTCGAGCTTACAGCCAAATCCCTCCCGTTACAAGGTCTCCAGTTGAACGGGGTTACCGGTATAACCGACCAGGCTGTGTCGGCTATCGCAAAGACGTGTTCGCGCCTTGTCGAGCTTGAGCTGTGCGACCTTCCATTGCTCACACCCGTAGCCGTAAGAGATGTTTGGTCGTTCTCGAGGTAAGTTCTTATCGTTCAACAGCCAATATCGCGCACACGTAACGTCCGTATAGGAAACTACGTACGCTCCGCCTGGCACGCTGCCCTCTCCTAACGGACAAGTCGTTTCCATGGTCAATGGAGTCTGAGCTTCTCGAGGAGAAAGAGAGGGCAGACGAGAAGCCCCTCCCACCGCGCCCTGTCACATGGCTAGATCATCTGCCGCCTCTTATCCTTCGACATAGTGCAGAAAACCTACGCGTGCTCGATCTGACGTCTTGCAGGATCACAGACGACGCAATCGAAGGTGTCATTGCTCACGCTCCCAAGATACAAAGCCTCATTCTGTCGGGATGCATGATGCTCACAGATCAGGCTTTGGAGTCAATATCAAAGCTTGGGGAGCATCTTGACGTCCTAATGTTGGCCCATGTATCAAACATTACAGACGCTGGGATTGTTAAGCTCGCTCGGGCTTGTTGGAACCTTCGGTGTGTAGATGTTGCATGTAAGCTGCCTCGATACGGGCTATCCCGCATTCAAATTTCTCACCCCTCTGTGCTAGTTTGTCGTCATCTGACAGACATGTCCGTATTTGAGTTCGCCTCATTAAAGGGACTCCGGCGGCTTAGTCTGGTACGAGTTCAAAAGCTAACGGACATTGCTATATTTGCGCTTGCCGAAGATGCGACCTGTTTGGAGCGATTACACCTTTCGTACTGTGATCGGCTGTCCCTTGAAGCTATACACAAGCTTCTGAGAAGTCGAAGAGAGCTACATCATCTAACGGCAACCGGGATACCTGGGTGCAGAAGGAAGGGAGTGGAAAAATTTTCAGATGCTCCCCCATCTGTAGGTCAGTCTCCGAGGAGCTGAAGCTCGTACTGACGGTTGATGGTAGACTTGCGACGAGGTTCAACGTGCTGCATTCCGAGTTTTCAGTGGGGACAAGATAGCTGCGCTGCGGAGATTCTTGGATAAAGAGGAACGGCGGCGGCGCGATGCTGAGGTCCAGAATATCCCCTTTAGAGCTCGATCCGACGACAAACTTGACCTATATTAGGGGTTTTTTGAGCTAGCGTCATATTCCGATCATCCTTGGATTTGCTTCCAGGATTTGCTTCCGTTGCCATTGGAGTTTTTCGTTTTCTGCTGAGGCATCAGCGCAGGAGAACAATATGTGGATACACACAGCATTTGAACTTGTAAAGTTAATCACTCGCTTGCTTCTTTCCCTATTTATGAGGAACATTCATCCCGTAAGGGGTGGCAACCACGAGTGTCTTAGACAGACATGTTGCTTGTGAAAGAAGTCTGAGGGGCTACTGCGTATGTTTTGGATAGTAGAGGTATAGGGGGCGTAGACTCGGTGCGAAGGCCAGATGCCGGGCAAGTTCTTGGGCGCTTGGGCGAGGGTGACAATATATGTCGGGGACGGAGGACGAAAAGGGATATTCAGGGCTGAAACGAGGAAAGCGGGAAGTGATCAAAGACTGGGCATAGTCTGAGATCGGACCGCTTTATTATACATAGCAGGGGTCCCGCGTTTTCTACTTGCACTTCCACCCCGCCCAGTCTGAGCGTACGCTCTCGACGACGCTCTCGACGATCTCGACGACCTCAGGGCCGTGCATGCCTGAATGGACTACCTTGTCGTGTCACCGGTGAATCTAGACTATCGATCCGCACCGGGATTCCAGTCGCGCAGGGTCGCCGTCAACGCCCGACGAAGCCTAAACCCACCTGTCCGCAATCCATCCCTTCCGCTTTCGCCGGATGGCTCTCGTAAGTTTGCTATAGGAGCTTTTCTACCCCTTCCCTCCATTTCAGCCTCCCCCATTTCTACCCCTACCTCCTCCGTTTCTCTCCAGGATACCCTCAAGGACTCTGAGGAATACACAACCGCCCCAAGTTCCCCTGTCGCTTCGTCCACCAGCCATCCGGCACCACCCACGTGGATTTCTACTCCTCCAACGCCACCGCCCAAGATGGTTAGACGCTCAGTCACCTGTTTTCCACGCCCAGCCTCACAGCTGTCTCCGTCCGTCTCCTTTCCAACCACGACTCTTCCACACCAAGATGACTACTTCTTCATGAAACGCAGCTCTTCCGTCCCAGTAATGTCGCGTTTTTCTCCTCTCACCGGCCTTCCTTCTTGCCACCACACTGTCTCTACACAAGTTGCGTCACCAAACGACGCGTCGGAGAGGGCCTCGCCATCCATTCGACCTTCGTTGAGCCGTAACAAGCCTCGCTTTCATATCATACCCCATGATGTTAGTACAGACACCGAAGACGTGCGGTTTCCCCAAGATGTCAGCACCGAAGGGAGCTGCAGTGAAAACGAGTCCGAGGATTCCAAACAGTCCGACAGAGCCAAGGACAGTATCAGAAAATACCACGCTCTCAGAGAGCTCTTGGACACAGAGGTTGGGTACCTTTTGGACTTGCGCGCTTTGGTCACTGTACGTGTTTTTCGCTTTCGTGTCTGCCCGTTCACCCACACCGGCCTGTCAAGGTCTACCTTCGCATTCTTCCTACCCTTGTATGCCGGCCTACCCCGTCCACGACATTTGGGCGCGCTTCTCAGTCCTTCGTATCCAGTCCTTGGGTCAACTCACACAGCTATGTCGCCGCGACGGCGGCGGTTTCAGCATCGACTTCTGCAATTTCCGACTCTACCCTGAGCGCATCACAATCAAAGGACCCGCAGAAGATGATGCCCCGATACCTTTTCACCAATCTGGAAGTGGAGGTTCTGACTCGCAATGCTGAGGAGATTCTGCAACTACACGAGCAGTTTATCCGAGAACTTCGCAAAGAAATCACACCTCTTGGCTTTCATTTGGAGTCCTGCAACCGTTCCGGCGACCCTGCCAAGACCCTCAGCCTGGCTATGCAAAACACGGACGCTGCGATTCGCATCATATCCACGAAATTTGCGACAGAGGTGCGTGGCTTTCCTTCCTTACCAGTGCACATTCTAAACTTCGTCCTAGGCTTCCCGTTTCGCATCCTACCAAACCCTCTGTGCAGGACACTCTGAAGCACTCGATCTCGTGAGGAAGGTCGTGGCTCAACGACCGTCAGAATGGGAGGCGTTTGAACAACGTTGCTCCTCTCTAGTCAAAGAGCTCGAACTCTGTACAATGCCAGACTCCCAGTCTACCTCGGACGACCATGATACATCTCGTCCTGCTCCGGGAAAAGATAGGAGCCGTGCCGCCTCAATGTCATCCCTGGAAGGCGCTGTGCGAACATTACGTTCCCGTGCAAGCATACATGGGCGAGATTCCATCACACCCCCGGCGGAAGGCACGGCCGGACGAAAGGAGAAGGCTACCCCACGCCTTGCGTTCCTCGACTACATGATCAAGCCTGTGCAAAGGATCTGCAAGTACCCCCTCATTCTCGACCAGCTGAGGTCCGGCAAATCTGTCCGAGCTTCTTCCACGTCGGATGTGGATGTGGTTGTGGAAAGTGCCAAGCAAGCCATGAAGCACGTAGCAAGCGCCGTCGATGAAGCGCGCCATCGTCAAGACGTAGCAATGCGCTCGGCGCTCATTGCTTCGCGGATCACTCTTGGTAACTCCGCCATGTCGTCTCTCTATCCGACATTCAAGGCCTTGTCGCAGCCCTTCCTTTCTTCTCTCGGCACATGCCTTCTTGCCGGATCTCTGGATGTCATACATTACTCTTCAAAATTATCAGTCTCCAATGTGGCTGTCAAATACCTAGGTGCTTTTCTATACCTCGGCGGCTACCTCATTCTCGTAAAGGTCCCGAAAGGCAAAATCTACGAGCCCAAACACTGGTTCTCCCTGGCCGATTTCGATATCATCGATGTTGAAGAGACTGATGGTGAGCTCTCGCGATCTTGATTCTGATCGCTAACTCATGGTTGTTTGTTACAGCCATGTTACCCTATACCATACGCATCAGTTCCAAAGAGCATCGATTTGAAATAGCTGCTGCTTGTCAGCGCGAAAAGGATGCCTGGCTTCGATCTATTCGAGAGTCTCGTAATCACAAGCCTCAATGGGTCAATGAACCCACTCCGAGCCTGCGCCTTGACGGCAAAGGCGATTTCATCCCATCTGCCCTCGATGACGGTCCTTTTGAGCTTGTCAACGTTCTCCCGACAATTCAGTCCATCCCCGAGCTCGCTGGTAGCTCTGAATATCCTGGGCTGACCGACACCCTCATGATGGCATTTGCATCGGACGCTAAACGAAAGCTATCGAAGCAAGATATGATGTTGAAGCAGGAGTCTGATCCACTCAGTCGCAGGTCCTCATCGGCATCGATCAAGGGAATCTTTTCGCCCCTATCATCGGACTCTGAGATGATCGTCATACGCCGGTACTCTACTTCGGCCCGCTCGCGAGTTGATCAGGGTCTTCAAGACGTCATATCGCAACTTTGTTTGACTGCTCGATCTTACGCCACGCTTAAAGATGAAGAGCTCTTTCCCTCTCCGAAAATGACTCGCGGGGGTTTTGTTCGTTCGCAGTCTGGGTTGAGCATCACCGGGATGGCGGCTAAGAGCCGGTTGAACAGACATGAAAGTGTTCGTGTGCTTAGACGCAGGAGCCTCGTTGAATGGCCTGACGGTATATCAAGTAAGAAGTCGTCAATCTCGTCTACCCAATCGTCGTCTAGGGGGAAGTCGAGTGCCGCTGGTACGTCCGATTCGGATAGGCCTTCTTCTCCCCAATCGCCCACCACGCCCTCACCTTCGTCAGCCTCTTTTCTGTCTTGTTCGCATGCATCTTCGTCACACAAGAGTTCGATCCGTACCTCGTCCATCCTTTTCAGCTCTGTCATCAAGCCTCCTCGTGAGACGACTTGCGAGCCCAAAACGCCAATGAAGACCTCACGTTCGTTGGTCAACGGTGTCAAAGAACTCCTCTTTTCGCAGTCACGTTCTTCTTCCACTCTTTCACTTGGACAATCTGATTTGTCGGATATGGACCTTCATGGATCTAAAAAGCGCACGGTGGGTTCTCTTAAGCGCTGGGCCAAGGGTTCCATTCATCGTAGAACCAGAAGCGCGCCCGACGAGGAAAAATTTACCTTGCCTGATATCCAAAAACTACCCGCATTGAGTATTCCCTCACTAGAACTACCTGGATTGGAATTCGGAACAGCATTGTCTGACTCTCCCAAATGTTATGATTCCCCTCAGACTCCAGAACGTTTATCAGCCGAAAAAATAACTCTGCGACCTACGTTTATTCCCTCTCCTGGTCGATGCCAATCACCTACTCCAGTTGATAGCCATGGACCTCCCAAACATCTTTCTCTTTTGCAACGTTTGAAAGCTTGATACTGTACCTACTCTGCATATTATACTCTCCAATGTTCACGACCTCCAATTCACATTTGTACAACAGAGCCCCCCTGCACATGTCATACGATACCCACGACGCCTATCGTACAGCTCTTTTAGTTCATCTATTTTCAAGTGATGTATAAAATAAAAATAAAATAAATGTATTTATTCAACCAAGCGAAAATCAGAGAGGACACATTGTTTAGTAGATACAGTCATGCGAAAGAAACCAAAGCACTGATAAAGTACATATTCAACAACTCTACTTTGAGCTCAAAGAGTCCGGAAGTATCATAATCGGGTATATCATAAAAAGTACGAAGAGAGTAGAAGAAAAAAGAGTACAGTTCAGGGTATAAGGCCATGGGCACGAAGGATAGCACCCCATCTGATAAAGAATTAACAGAGTAAGGTTACACTTTGCGGGATACGTACTCGTCTCGTTGCATCTCAGCCTCTGCTAGCTTAAGCTTCAATTGCCTACAGAGAACGCATGAAATGAGATCACGTCAAAGTCAAAACAGATCAAAACTCACGAATTTTCCTTCATCAACGAGTTGCGACCTTCCTTGGTTTGTTTGAGATCTTTCGACATCGCGACCCATGCTTCATCATCAGGGAGATTCAAGTCGTTATACATGCCATCCAACTCTTCGTTAAAGGCCTGCATTTAATCTGTCACGTAACACGTTCAACAAGAGGAACTTTTCTTCTTACCTCGTACATAATATCCTTTTCGGCTGTGGCGTCTGCCAGTAGACTCTTCACCAATTCTGTCTGGCGTCTTGCGTTCTGAAGTTCAAGTTTGGCCTTGTCAAGTTCGCTTCTTGTCTGCAAACCCATAAGCTCATTGGACGAGTGGATAGATCGGACGACTGACTTCTTTGAGTTCAACAGACATCTGTTTGATGTCAGTTTGAAGAGCATCTTGATTTGATACCGCCCGCGCTAGATTTTTGTCCGCTTCTGATACCAATGTCTCGACACTCCGTGCTGTATCTGTAACGATCGTTGACGGTGAGCCAGAGGAAGGCTGTATCCTCGACGGAGTATCGAACACGCTGTGTGGTCGGGAGCGTTGTGTCCCGTCCCCTTCCAGCTGTCGACGTCCTATTACTTGTCGCATCTCGTCCAGCCGTTCTTGGGCCGCCTTTGTCTTATCATTGTCTTGGTTAACAGTTGCAATACCAAGAAACATGAAGACTGACTAGAGCTACGGATTGGCGTTGGGGTGTCCGAAACCCTTTCTCAGGGGATGATGGCCTTGAATAGACACCCTCGATATTTGTCACGGTGGGGACATTGCTGGAACGTAAATCATCCACCTGGAGTTTGATCCTCTTGATGGTACGGCGCGAAGACTCGATCTAGAGAGATATTAGCTTGAGGCTTCACATGTCAAGCAAAGTCAACATACATCCTCTATCGTCGTCTGAGATAGCTGGATCATTTTATCGGACAACTCAGTGGTGTTGATATCAGGCTGGGAACTGTTCGACAATGCGTTCAGCTTCCGTTTCCCTATTTGAGGCGATGCCCGACGAGGCGAAACCACTCGAGACGGATTTCGAGCAAGGGGGGAATTACGAGTAAACGGCTTCCGCACTGGAGTTGGCGAGGATATAACGCTCCCGTTGTTGCGAACCGACGATTTCTTCTTGATCGATAGAGGTTCGATTGTAGGAACAGGTGAGGGAGGAATTGGTGCGGCCTTCGGCGTTGATACTGTATTTCCCGTTAGATTAAAGGGTTGCCGCTTGCTTCTTGGGATGTTCGTTGACCCGCCTTGATGACGCGAAAGCCTCGCACTAGATTGAGGAATGCCGGAACTTGTAGAAGGCTGAGCAACTGGTTCCTCGATGGCGTCATCGTCCACAGAAGGAAGATTTAAAGGAGGTTGAACTGATGGCGTTCGTGCGGGAGGCAGAGGCGAAGGACTCCGAGGGCCCAATGGTCGTCGCTCAATAGTATGTAGTGACGGTGAGCGAGGGGGTCGGACTGGTGACTCCAGAGCCTTCGTAGGCGTAGTGGATTCTGGCCGAGGAGTTGCTGTCCTTTGACTTGCAGAATCGCGAGACGCGCGTGATAATGGCCGAATCGGTGGTGGGAGCTCTTCTAGAAAAAAGTCAATTTTAGTCAAAGCGTATGGAATATTCAGACCTTCGTAGATTGTGGGCTCGACCGGTGTATCCATAGGCAAATCCGGCACTTCCTTTGTGTGCTGATTTTTGCTATTTCGCCGCGCAATCTCGAGTTGCAAAGCCAAGTCTCTTTCCGATTCGTCAAGTTCCCTGGAATTGATAAAGAATGTATCGTCGTCGTCCTCATGATCACTATGATAATCATCACGTCCCCTTGACGTTGACCTGGACCTGGATGAGGAGACCGATCCCGCCAAGTGGGAGCTTGGGGATTTTTCCGAGTCAGAAGTCGACCCACCTGGGGATTTACCTCTTTTGAGTAACTTTTTACCTCTTGAGGACCTAGATCCGAGCAACGAAGCATCATCATCTATGACTGATGTGGCGGCAGTAGAATTCGAGCGGTGGGAGAATTTTGTCAAGCTGTCCCCTGTGCTCGTAGTTTGTGTGTACATGGATGAGCGACTGGTAGTCGACTTGGTGCGTTTGTGGCCGCTAATCGAGCCCCCAAAGAAGTCTCCCATGGATGACCCAGGTCGCGCATTGAAGAGATTGCGGGAAATTGCATCCAGACCAAATATGTTAACTCTGGATCGGGCTGTAGGTGTGGAAGGGCGAGAATTCCTGTCTGTGCGGAATTCGAAGAAGCCAAATTGGTGGACTAGGTAAAGAGAAGAGGTGAGAGCACATATAAGAAAAAAGCAACAAACTGACTAGTATCGACGATGCGAGACGGCACCCTCTCGGTCTGAACAATGTCTTCCTCTGCATCGTCGTCCATACTTGATCTGACAGTATACCTGCAGAGTTGCCCAGCAAGCGGTTGGATCCGTATACTGGCAAACGGCGCAACACCCAAGCCTAGAGGTAACGCATCTGATGATCCCAGAGGATCAATATGGACGACAATTTTTGTCTACTCAACCATGATAATGTTAGACCACACTTCCCTGACAATGCCCATTACTCACTTTCTTGGCTTCTTGTAGAAAAGCCGTACGTTGGTAGACATTGAAATACGTCCGCGCAATGGTGACCTTCCCTACTTTCGATTCGACTTCTTGTTCATCCGCTCGCAGAACAACAGATTGTCCTGCGCGTGACCTATACGTTGCTTGTACATACCACAGATTCTCGAGGAATCGTTGTTTATCTACTGTCGTCTGCGTGGGGTTCAGATTGATCGGATGAGGTGGATGAACCACCGATAAAGCACGGAAAGGGCGTCCTGACCAGCGATCGCCTTGGTCCTGAGGTGGAGTTTCCAGATAGAAATGAAATTCTGAACAAGAATGCGTTAATGGGCATCATAGATGGATAATATGGAACATACCTGCACCGCCCACATCCGTTGCAACAATGTCAGTTACGTCGACAACTCCTTTACAGGTCATTGTCTTCTTCTTCCCCCCTGGAATTCCGCCGCCTTTGGTAACCTTATCCAATTCATCCAGCCCAGACAATATTCGCCCGGATTTCTCGCCATTACCTGGACGCTTCACGATGACAAGTTTGTCGTCGAAAAGGAACAGAGTGCAGTGGAGCGAAACTAATGGTGTCGAAGAGGACGAAGACACAGGAGTAGTTGTATCATTTAAGACATCCTCGACATCGATGCAGTCGATGAAACGACGGGAGTTTGAAAATAGATCGGGAGGGAATCCTTCAATAGTTGAAGTCAAACAATAGAAAACTGCTGCTCGTTTGGTCTGCTCATCAGCTTCGGCAAGAGCAATTTTACTCGCAATCTCGTCTGCCTCCAGCAACTTGGATCTCTGTGGATCATCTATCGCCATGTGTTTCAGCATTGTCCGAAATAAGAGGGTATACCTCGGGATGCGTTGGACTGGCTCCATAAGAAGCTCCCGGAGACCTACTCTATTTCGTGGGTCTGCTGATTGGTACTTAATGTGCTGATGAACATTTAAGCTAGAAAATTCTTGAGGGTGATATTATTTGAAATACTTACATCGATGAAAGATGCAAAACGAGAGGACCTCTTGGAAACTTCTCGTTCAAATATCAATTGAGCGTCTTCGCGTTTGACGTAGTACTGTTTATACTGCTCAAATCCACGCAGCTCCTTGAAATGGCGTAACGCAACATCTCCGACTCCTCCGACTGTCCTTGGTCCATTAGGCCCTAACATCTTCTCTAAGTCGGTTAGGAAAGCTTCGTTGACGGGTATCAGATTGTCAATATTCCCGAAGAGGGTGTTTGCTTCATAGGTAGGTATTATTGCGGTGTCCTTGCTCCGAGCAAAGTTTCGCAATGGGTCGGCATAATCGTTCTTCAATACCTGCAGTCGACGAACGTAAGATCGCTCGCTTGTCACGAGTTCGTTTATAACGGAGGAGAGTGCAGATGTGTCGGTCAAAGCACGCGGTGGTTGTATTGTACGATCCTGTTATAACATCGAAGATTTAGCTTCTAGACAACGAACCAGGCCCCAGTGGTATGTGATCATGTCCACAAAATGATAAAGCCATAGACACAATAATGAAGATAACTCACAGCTTCATTAACTACAGATTCAGAGGGTGGTGACAGAGAGCCTGACGAAACACCAGTTGGAAGTGGGTTACCAAGCGAGAGGACAAGATCTTGGATGTCTACCAAGTTAAAAGGAAAGTAAGACGTGTGTATTTCTGCCATTTAAAGATGGATACCATCTGGCAGCCTTTTACCGTTCTCTGAACCTTCAACTACAACTCCGCAATAGAACACGCGTTTTGTTACAGAATGTCCTGAAGAATCTTTCCTAGCTCTGACTCTGGGAAGCTCGTCGCCGCTTGCCAAAGGGACAACCTTGCGAGGTGATGAGCCTAAGGCCATATAAGTGCACAGTTGCGCCTGAGAGAAGTAAAGATTGGAATAGAGAGTTAGTAAAGCTTGACAGTGGGGTTCGAAAGGGCGACTCCACTTAGTTTCAACGAACTCAAGAGATGGGGCCGTCACGTGACCGCGTGCGCGGACAATCCTCACGGCCCGCGTCCGCCGGTGCTATGTACGGCGGCCCATCTGCAATGTTCAAGACCAACAAATTGTGAAACTATTTATGCATCAGCCTCTGCCCGAAACTTCCATCCATGATCTTTTTGTTTATCATCTTATGGCTCAAGAATATACCAATATGTCCTGAGTTACTCCAATTGGAACCGTGGATTGTTCTGAGGCTGTTCAAGTGATATGGCAATGATATGGCATGTGCCGAAAGTTTCAATGTCTGTCTTCTGGTTCTCAGCTCCCACAGACATCGTTCAATCCATCCAACATCTGCTATGCTCCATACAATAACGGTCGCATCCAAGCGGTTCCAAAGTGAAAAAATTCCTCCACCTCCCCCTGTCATGCCGCGGTTGCCTCCAGAGTCGTTGATGGCAATCGCTCGATCCATCGAATTACCTCGGGACATGGTCAATTTTTTGCTCATCGTACGTGTTTCCTAGATTCCTAGATCGGGTGTCCTCATTTCCCTTGTTGACATGGGTATTAGTCTTGGGAAATCTACAGATTACTGTTACCTGTTCTCTATACCTCCATTGAATGCAAAACGTATGTTCGCTGCAGGGAACGACTGACAGCCCTGATGGCACGCCCCGAACGCGCCAAGTATATCAAGAAGCTCGTCCTCCGACCCAATGACATCTGGTCCTCGATGTACTACGGATGGTTTGACGCAGAAGCACAGATATCAGACGACATGGAACGTTTTGTACATAACTTCACAAGCCTGGAGACGTTTATTTGGGACGGTGTGGAGCCTCCAGAGGAGACGCTGTGGGCAGCACTCCGGATATAGTATGTTTCCGTAATGCCAGGATTAATATCAATCTTAACTTTTGGGCAGTTGTCCTAGACTTTGCTACATCGGAAGTACTGTAGGAGGACTGCCCCTGTCGGAAGATAGCGAGGTGAGCTTACAGATACTTGAATCAATTGTACGCTGACCTTTGTCTAGCTATTCAAATTCAAGGATTTGAAAGGCTTCAGTTTGATCGTCAACTGCCGAGCTCGTTTGTTCTTAAGTAAGCAGTCAGTTCTATTTATCAGCGGCTTCCTCTGACAACGGCCTCCTTATAAGATCCTGATAGCGTCCACAGGTTTCCTGATTCTCTTTGGAATATGCTCCTGGATCGTTGCAATGACCTGCAAGAACTTACACTTGGTGGAGAACGGACAACGTACTATACACCACTATTTGATGTCCGACCTATTGTTCGTGGGCGTTGGCCCAAACTACACACTCTGATATTTGGTCATACGTTGATGCAAGACAACAACTCTCCAACAGCTACTGATTGGGATGACATGGCACAGGAACAAGCCGCGAGAGATTTTAGCCGCTTTATTTCCTGTCATCCTCTGCTAAAAAAACTGCATATTCCCTATGATGCTAGGTTTCCCCCTCTAGAAATATCGAACTCAGACATCGTAATTACTGAATTCAGCGGTACTCACTTCTATCTTGGTTACGTTCTTCCTGCCAGCCGGCTTACGACGCTCAAACTATGTTCTGAGCGCCTTCAGACTTGGCGCCTCGTTGATCTCCTGCCTTGCCTCCGCGACCTCCGGGATCTATTAACACTCGAGCTCTGGATCGACATGTCTCACCGTGTCAGAGCTAGTACTTTGCATGGTCTTACTCCCGAAAAGAACGCCGCCCTTTTGGAGACCGATCATATCAGGGTCTTTCGACCACTCCTGACAGCCTGTGATACTCTTTTACATCTAAAACTAGTTTGTACCACAAAAAGAAAATTTGGGTTTCGTATGGTAAGTCCAGTTATTTTATTTGATTCTTTTTCTTTAACCCAGACTACCCAGAAGGATTTCTGGAGAGCAATTGAGAAAGGACCTCGACTCCAATCGTTGGAGGTACAGAAGGTCTGTTCCTTGAACGAGGAAAAAATGGCCCGGAGTGCGTTGCAAATCGCTCGCCGAGTTCCCACTCTACAAGCCATCACACTTGTCTACGCAGAACAACAATGGTCGGGTCTTGTCCCTATGAGGATCAAGCAACAAGGTGTATACGATGTATGCACAGTCAAGAAAAACAAGTTTCTGCGCCTCACTGCCGAAGAAACTGGAAAAGGTTTGTTCAGACCATTTTCGCGTCGTACAACAAGGACTTGTCATTCGCAGACGCTTGCGCAGAGAATAAGTCGTTTCATAATCGTAGATTAAACTTTGATGTAGATTTCAATTAGACGCTCTCATAATTGGTCGCTCTTGCTGTGTACATACTTGCATACATATCTATCAAGGCCTGTATTATAATGGTGCACATATATTTAGAGCTCGTTAGGTAGTCAGTAAGAATCACTAGTCTCGGCAAAATGACGACATTTTGCCAACAACATTATTAGTAGCAGACTATAACAAGATAGTCGATTTGTTAAAGGGTCACGGTTGCCTTGTATCCAGACTATGTACATGTTTTCTACATTACATTTTGTCCTTCGTTTTAACCCCAACCAATTATGCAGACATCGGAATTTCGCTACAGTTGTTCAAACCGAAATAGCCGGACCAGGAATGGCATCCTCAAGTCTTACAAGATCCCGGGCCCAAATCTCGTCGTTGAACGTTACGTTTCTTGGAACTGCATCAGCACAACCATCTTCTACGAGGAATCACTCATCACTTGCCCTACATCTGGGTCGAGATGTCTGGCTATTCGACTGTGGAGAGGCTACTCAACACCAGATACAAAGGAGTGCCGTCAAGATGGGGCGCATAGAGAAAATTTTCATTACACACACGCACGGTAAGCCTCAAATTACATATCTTCTGGTTATATCCTTGACGTGTTCATGTCGGTGTGTAGGAGACCACATCTTTGGTCTTATTCCGTTACTTGCTAGTTGTCTCAACGGTGCTGGAGGCACTGCCGATGATGTCGAAGATCCTCGATCCTCGATCACTATGGATCAACCAGTCAGTCTTGTTACGCGTCGTTGATCTCAGGAAGCGTTGACTTACTCAACACCAAGCCCATCGAAATATATGGACCCCTCGGTACGCGTGCATACGTTCGAAATGGCATGGCGTACACACACACCCTACTTGGTAGCCCCTACGTCGTTCATGAGTTGCGAATTCCGTCTGATCCTCAAACTGGGGATTATACGTCTTTAACGCGCCTTCCATGTGAATTGCCAGACGGTCGAAACATCCCTCAAGTTGATGGTGTCTGGAAAGACATATTTAGGGACGGTATCGTCTCAGTTTCTGCAGCGCCTATCCATCACTCGGTTCCTTGTATCGGCTATGTCGTAACGGAGGCCCCTGTGCCAGGTAAAATAGACCCGAAATTATACATTCCAGCTCTTAAACGGACAAATACTCCTATGACGACAATGCGACGCCTTCAGCAAGGCGAGAGTGTCGAGCTCTCTGACGGAACTGTCCTGCAAGGGCCTTCGCGCAGAAAGGGAAGAAAAGTTGTCATTCTAGGTGACACATTTGATCCATCACCAATCATCCCGCTAGCCATGGATGCAGACTTGCTAATTCATGAAGCCACAAACGCACATCTACCAGGAATTGATCCCGCGACTAAGGATACTGATACGTACGAAAGTGTAGAAACCAGATCCAGGACAAGAGGTCATTCGACGCCACAGATGGCCGGCGCGTTCGCTCGACGTGTAAACGCAAGGCGATTAGTCCTCAATCACTTTTCTGCCCGTTATTCGGGGGCTGAAACACCGGAAGCTGTTGAAATTATGAATGTCATTGGTAACTTGGCTGCTAAGGAGTTTGGACAAGAAGTCGAGTGCGCGAGGGATTTGATGACTAGTGAAGTGACATTTCCTAAAAATGTCTAATAATCTATAATACAACTCTGCCACTTGTAATTGAATATGTCCACTATAGATCATCTGGAGGGTCGGATAAAGCACTACTTGCATCGCTTGCCTCGCCTTCCTCGAGTTCTTCCCTCATTTTCTTTTTTGGCTTTGGGTCCTCTTCCACTTCTCCCATCTCAATATCATCCTCGCTTAATACTGTTATTGGTGATTCCGTTGGTTCAGAACTTCCTTTACCACGTTCCCCTTCTTCCCGATCATTATGAGCAACTTCTGTGGTAGTAGGAGTTATCTCTGAAGGATCCTCAACGACGTCTGGCCCATTGCTATCTGGTGCCGGTGTAGGGATACGAGAGGGACCAACAGACGGCACGTCTTTGTCTCTTCCCATAAAACGTAGATAGTCCAGCTGAGCAATAATGGAATCTAATGATGCCTTCTGGTCGACGAGGGTTCGGTTGTGAGTTTCATGCTCAGTCCGTATTGCCGTCATATCACTTTCCAATGAATCAATAGAACTGCGCGAATGCTCGTAAGTTGATCTACAGGTACGAAAAGTCACCTACTGTTCAAGTTCTTCTCGGCTGGGGAGAGTATTTACTTTCTCTGCCACCAAATCATATTCGATTTTCCGGCGGCGGACCATCTGAGCCTCTTCAAGTGCAGCTTTAAGTTGTTCAATCTGATCTCGAAGAACAGCATGTTCCTGTTCTACATAGCAGCTATTAGGGACCTTGGTTGAACTCGAAAAAAAGAATATGAGCTCACCAATTTCCTGTCGTTCCCGTTGGTATTCTTCAACCTGTCTAGCCTCCGCCTCACAAATCATCGCACTCTTCTTCAACGACAATTGGAATGTGGACAGTTCCACCAGAAACGCTTCTCTGGCATCATCCAATGATTGGTCGGTGCTCCCAATTGTAGGTACGAGTGGTGCATGCGACAACGAAGTGTAATTATGGAATTTTTTAATCACGCGTTTCAGTGGTCTATCGTCGTTCGATATCCGGGCAAGGATGACTTGATCTGGAGAAAACCACTGTTAGTTCTTCTTCAGCTCTTGACTCGGCTGGAGCTATAGAGCGGACACATTACCTTCCTCTTCGGTAGTCAAAGATGGTATGGAAGCAAGCGAACGTGAGGACGAGCTTTGGGGAAGTTCAGCGGCCATTGATTAAAGAAAAACGCGATAAATTGTTGGAGAATGTAGCGAGTGTAGATTGGGCGGAATGACAGAAGATCGTGCGCAAATTGCGATGTACGTTGTACAGAAAAGCGCCACGCCAAAAAGTTCAACGCGCCTTGTTTCCATTTTAGGTAACTCGGGGTTTTTGTGGTCGAAAAAGGTTGTACATATAAAAGTTCCTGCTAAGTACTACGAGCAAAGGAATAAAATCAGTACCGCGTGAAGATAAATTGAAGAGATAATAGGTCAATATCTAGTAGGTATAGGTATGGGTCGTAGCGTGTATGGTATACATTGTCTAAGTGTATGGAAACGATACCCAAGACCCAAATATCAGAGTTCCGAGTCAGCATAAGTGAACGTTCTTTAACCCCATTCATCCGGTACGAAAGGTGTAACGAGTTCATAAGTATCTTCATTTCCACCCCTCTTCTGTGGCTTGCTTGAGAGCCCCATTACTCTCTTGAACAGTCCGCGACGTTCCGGAGGGCCTGGAGTAACGTCTTCGCCCGGATAACACGTCGTGATCATCTTGGCAAGCTTTCGATAATCGCTGTGGCTATCGTTGAGGTAACGGCGCGACTCTTCCAATGCGGCCTGCATGTACAGCGCGAGGTTTGGAAAAGTTATAGGAAGCGTCGGGTATGGCACCGAGTCCGAGGCAGGTATAGTATACGTCTTAGAATGCAATGAGTTTGCCGCGTCTCGCAGAAGTGTCGGAATACCCGACAGGGTGTATGAATACGGGAGCTCATTGACGCTGCGATGGCGAACGCTGGGTTGGGGAGGAGGGTAATCTATCGTGAAATAGAATACCGAGCGCCAAACGGAAGAACCAGGGTGAGGCTACAAAATTTCTGTCGGGCGAAGGTGTAATGGATGATGTTGCACAACTCACCTTAATGAATTGTACGACTGTTCGGAGCTTTGGCGGAGTCTTCATAGTTGCAATGGCATCCAATGCTGCCTCCATTCGTGTTCCGCTTAAACCGGCCATGAGTTTAAGAAGATGTCGCCAACTCGGTCCCTGCAAATGGAAAGGTCTGGATTTACCATAGGGTAGTGAGATACTAGGATTCATCTCCTCTGCCATTGGGACGAGTTGCGAAGATATCGACGGTTCCATAAACCCAACAGCTGTTATGATTCGAGATAGGCCGGAAACGAAGAGAAAATGACAACTCACAGACGCCAACAAAGAGTTCTTTGTTCACAAACGCGTTGAGGTTGATGGCGGAATTTGCACGCGGTCTTACAGGATGGATACCACTTGCACTCCCGTCCGTGGAAGAAGTAGTGGAAGAGTTCCGAGAGAGATGGTCTATTGGTGATCCACATTTGACATCGCCCTGGGAAGCAGTTGATGAAGAGTGACGTTGTACAGAGGAGGACGTTGAGATCAACGATGGTGGGCGGGAGAACGGGATGTATGGAGAGAACTGAGCAGTATTTCGAGTCGACGCTGAGGAAGGATCAGTAGTGTTTTGCTGCGTGATATCCTCTGTGACAGGCAAAGGTGCTTCAGTGTAGGAAGGTGGCAGTGGTTCTAAGACGGGAGCTGGAGAGCTAGCAGACCCAGAGACCGCACTCAACTCTCCGGTAGATTTGAGGTCCAAATGTTTCAACACAGGCGTAGATTTCTTGGTGCTGGAACCGAATGATAAATTTCTAGAAGGTTCACCCCGGAGAGAGGACTCTGGCAAGTTTGGCGTATTGGGTGCGGAACTCGGGTATGCCCTGGATTTCGCCGAAATCGGTGGTGACCTGTTGATTGCATTGCTGGATGGTGACTCCTGCCGTCCTTGGATTTGATTTCCCGAGCTTGGAGCAACCGAGGTAGGCGGTAACGTGTTCGTAATTGGTTCAGGAGATTGTGAAAGAGGTGTAGCGTCATCAATGAGAACGTGTGCCTCAAAAGTTTTGTCGACTTGTGGGGTCGGACATAGGTAGGCAAGAACGCTCGGTGTCGAGGGAGAGGGCAAAGAGGCTTCAGGCTCGAGATGAGCATTATGTTTAGCTGAAACTGTGCTAGGACTGCCATCAACAGCCCCAGGGGAATACACTACTGGCAGTTCGGGGTTTGTCAGCGACATGAGTTCCTGAATGGGCGGAGCAGTCGTCGTTGACTTCTGCTCGGAAGCCTGTGGTGCAGCAGATGGTTCATGATCGCTGCTGGTCACTGACTGAGAAGGCACGGACTCTGGATCTGTGTTCGAGCTTTCACACAGACGTGCGAGCACTTCATCTTTGGAGGTCTCGTGATCGTGACCAGTAGTACCCGGAGCTGATTGTGATGTTGCAGATGACTGATCGTTCGATGAGGAGCTCGCGAACACGTTATGAGAACGGCCAGAATTGTTAGTCTCTAAAATAGACGCTTCCAATGCCTTAGCAATGTCCTCTTCTTCTTGTAAAGCAAGATTTTGGCGCTGGATTGCTTCCTCGTCAGAGACAGATGCAGACAGAGCGATAGCCATGGCTATCTCGCTTTCAACCGGGGGTTCAGCTGATTCCGTAACTGGGTTCATGTCTTGGGTTGACTGATCACCAGGTATCAAAGATCTGGGCAGAATTGACACTGACAGCTTGGGACGGGCATCTTCGTGCTGCGAGAAAGGAACTGTGAAAGGCTTTGGTGGAATGGGAGGAGGGGATGCTGATACACGAAAGGAGGCTGCAGTCAGCGATGGCGGTAAAGGCGGTCTAGGCGGAGGCGGAGTTGATGATGGCACAGGAGGGGCTGGACGAGGCTGGAATTCTTCATGGACTGGGTATAGGGGAACAGGTGGTAGAGGTGGAGGTATATTGTGTGCATGGCGAATATCGTCCGCGATGGACATTCTACGTGACGACGCGCCTGCGAAGTATAAATCAGGTCGGACAGTTGCTCTAGAAGCCTGCCCTGGTATGAGGGACACTGGATGGCTTGGGTAGCCCGCTATCGGTGCAGTAGAGGCGCGAAGCATCTTGTGTCTGCGGAGGTCATCGCCACTGCTGCGATAACTCTCCCAAGAAGCTGGATGGCTCTGTCAATGGTGTGGGAATGCAACGGACTGGCTACCCACCGGTGTTCATGGGAGGGAAGAGCAAGAAAGGCAAGACCACAGGACCTACTGCGTCGCGGTGAGGCGCGGGTAAAAAAGTTCAACAGAAATCAAAAAATAACTTCGGAGACAAGCACCGTTCCCGGAGAGAACAGATGTGTTTGGAGACGCTCAGAGGGCTTCTCAAAACATCCCTTATGTATCCATCAGGAACATGAGCTAACATGAGGCGATGCCAAGTCTAACAAATCCCAAGATAGTTATGTATTTCCCCACATAGACAAGACGATCAAACGATGTCACTACATATATTTGAGAGGCATCGTCGTTGACAACTCGACAAGTGCATAAGTGTATCTAATGTGTTACAATGCAGAGGACGATAAAGTGCTAAGATAGTGTATGCTGGGATCAATGCGTGGATGCAATGGATGAATGAAACAAAACAGTCGAGTATTAATGATGAGGCATGTTGAGAGCGAAAGAGCAAGAGAATACAGGCATAATGAATGTATGTATGTGGTCATTAGAATCTGGGTCATGAAGTGATTTGGGTGGCTGAGGAAGTTGTCGTGACCTTGGTAGCCCTGTGCCCCCCCTGTATCGTTGATGTTTTGAAACCGAGTTTACGCATCACGGCTACGAAAGAAAGATCAGTATCAATCCAAATATCACAACTGGTAACCAACCTAATAGGTCAGCTTTTTGCAAAGGTTTTGATAGAGAAGCGGTGAAAACATTGCTTGTGTCACTCGGGTCAGTGCTGCTGTATGCACTGACGGCAATTATAGGAGTGTTGGTGTTTTTGTTGTTGGTGCTCCGAATATATCGTGCAGCACCCTCACCATCCACTATTCCACGTTGAGTCACGCATTAAATGGTTCACAAGATCATACACTTACGGACTGGCATTTGTAAGTCCATCAGGATGCAGTCAAATTCTAGTTAAAACTGGTTTAAACCCATCACCAAAATAACCCAGAGTTTCGAAGACTTACTGATATCTCCCATAGCCACACTGATAGCCTCCGATCCATCTGCCACAACGACGCATCGACACCCAAGACGAACGAGTAGTGTCTCTATGATCTTTGCGGTAATCGGGTTGTCTTCGGCGAGCAGGCAAGTTACTATACGATCGTTTGGATCAGGACCTTTCCGCAAATCGATCGAATGGACAGAAGATGGAGGAGTGCTATAATCATGAGGACTTCCATGACTTCCACTTCCGTAACTTCCATAGCTGCCGTGACCAGCAGAGGGATTCCAGGCTTCCGAGCCAGAACCGTCTCCTGCGCTGGAGACCGAAGCGGTCCGTAAACGACTTATAGAGTTCCGGCGATCGACTCCCTCCTTCTGACTAAGTTTGAAACGCTCAACAGCCCCAAATTCTGAAGGTTTGCGGCTATGTGCACCGGCACTGCCTGGAGTTAGTGGAGGCAAGCTCGCTCGAGAAGGAGACGAGGCAACAGAAGACACAGATGTCGAGGGAGATGGCGGGTTCGGGGGCATTACCTTGCCAGGTTCTATGGCAGTCACAACAGTAGGAGGCTTCTTGATGCGTGTAGAAATACTACGTTTGCGTTGATGGATTGCGAGCGGCTGCTCAGCAAGCGCTTGTGAAAGAGGCGCCATCTGGTCTGTCTTGAGTTTGCGGATGACATCATCATTGGCTTGCTTCAACACTGGTAGGTTCTTGAAGCTGAACGAGCCGAAATCGTCGCTAGTAGGAGGTGAGACAGCATCCTTGGTCGCGAGAGCAATAGGGACAGAAGGAAGAGCTGATGGACCACCAACAGGACTATCCAGATTAGCTTGTCCAGTGATTGCGACGGGTTCATCGTCGTGGAACAATTGAGGGATAGCGCCACGAGGATCAAAGTAATCAGTGGACTCAGGATCTGTGACCTGGGGAATGAAGGCAGCTTTTGATGTAGTGACTTTGTCCCACTCGATGCTCGCAAAGAATGGATGAGCTTTAACCTCATCAGCGCCGTTAGCACCAAGGCGTTCGCTCGGATCGAGTGTCATTAGTCGTTTCATAAAGTCTCGTGCCTCGTCAGAAAAGTCAATCCAGTCTTCATGCCACTCAAAATGGCCAGATAGGATATTTTCAAAGACTTTCTCGGGGGTATCAGCATGGAAAGGAGGTATCCCATATAGAAACTCGTAAGTGATGACACCAAGTGCCCACTTATATCAATAGTGATCAGATTAACAGTACGGCTTGACAATGATCAAACTTACCCAATCGACAGCAGCGTCGTCTCCTCGGAGACCAAGAATTGTTTCAGGAGCAAGGTAATCAGGAGTTCCGACAACCTTCTGTTCTCCTGGTGGTGTTCCACCGTTTGAATGAGAAAGAAGCTCATTAGTCAACTCAGATGCAAAAGACTGCAGCGGGCTGTCAGTCGCTTTCACTGATCGCCGTGAATAGAGCCCAGACAATGATTCAGATCCACTGGACTCAACGTCATCTGTAGGCGGGTAGGGCGAGTGTCCTGCGCGAGAATTTGAATGTGTTCTCTGGGGAAAATACGAACCTCCACCGCTGGTCGTCGTCGCTTCCGGATAGATCATCGGTGAAGACAAGTACGCGGAGTCCATGGAAGGCGGACGCGACCGTGATGGATATCTCACCAACTGTCTCCCTGCCTGATTCACTCGTGTTTGGCGCCCAAGTAGACCAATTCTGCTTAAACCAAAATCTGTCAACTTCAAATGACCATGTTGATCGATTAAAAGGTTGTCAGGTTTTAAGTCGCTTCAAGGACATAGATTATTGCCCCATTGACATGTCAAAAACGTAGACGACTTACCGATGGACAACCCCCCTTTGATGAAGGTATTCCAAGCCAAGGACAACTTCAGCAATGTAGTTCCTCGTCCATTCTTCCGGAAGACATCCAAGCGTCTTGATGAGAGCCGCGCAGTCACCACCATTGAGATATTCCATAACAAGGTATAGGTTGTCCTTGCTCTGGAAAGTGAAAAAGAGTTTGGTAACGAAAGGCGACTCTGCCTGTGTCATGAGGATCATGCGCTCGGCCTTGACATTCGTGATCTGATTCTTGGCAATCATGTCAGCTTTCTTCAAGACCTTGATAGCATAGTAATCCCCGGTAACTTTCTTCTTGGCCAAGAAAACGGATCCAAAAGCACCTTTACTAATAGGCTTGATGATCTCAAAGTCTTTAATGGACGTTGGTGTCGTTCGTGACAATGGTGCCACTGACTGCCGAGGGGAAAGAGGTCCAGGGGGACTAGTGATCGAGTTGATGGTGGAATGTCGCCTGTGACCACGTTTCATTGACGGCTCACGAGTTAATTGTGAACCATCGCGTGCTACAAGAGAGGGGGAAGCCGGTGGAGTGACGACAAATTTAGGCTCCATGAGGCTCTGTATCGATTTGCGGGGTTTAATCTGCAAGGTTGGAGGAGGGCCATCGTCAAGACTCATAAGAGGAAACTCGGGCGATGACGGTGCAATTATGGGAGCGGCAAGGGCAAGTGGGGATGAGACGGATGAAGGCGTTGAAGATCTTGTATGAAGCGGTTGACGCGGGCCATGAATTGGAATAGGAGCTGAGGGCACAGGGATGGGAGCAGGCCGAACTTCAGAGGGTGTTGGGGTCGGAGCTGGAGACGAAGAGGCTAAGGGAGTCGGGCCAGAGGATGCTTCGCCATTAAATGCATATAAAGACCTTGAACTTGCATCCCCTTCTTGTGTTTCATGAGAGTCTTCCTCGCTTGAGCAATCGCTGTCGCACTCGTCAACTGTTGCAAGTGCCAGAGCCTCACCCACACGTTCTTCCCACTCGTGCCAGATCTTCTCAGCATAACGAATCGTATTCTGCATTCGCACGACGTTGTCGATCTTTTGGCGCATGATCCGCTCAGCATCCTCTACAAGTTGACCAAGTGCAGCATCCTCCGTCGTAGGCTTAGACCAGTTGCGAATTTGAGAAATCTTTCGCTCAGAACTAGGGGATAACAGGCGTTGGCGTTCAATAGGCTCCTTCGCCTCTTCCTCTTTGAGAGCGGGTATATCAACCTCGGACGCCACTTGAAGAATATCTTCGAGCTGGTCTAGTAACCGCTTCTGCACCTTCTTCATACCAAACCTATACATCTTGTTGGCACGGAACAATTGCAAAGGTGAAGAAACGATGGGTGAGGGAGGTGGAATGAAGATAGGCATGCCACGGTACTCTGGAACAGACGTCGGAGAAGCGCGGTCGACAGCAACACTGAGGTCTCGAATGGTGTTTCTCAACGCGGCGATGGACTCATTGCACTCGACGATTTCTGCCTCCAAGCGATGGGTCTCGGCACACGTCTCGCTGTGTTTCTCAAAGTACCATTGCGGTATTTGGCATTCACAAATGCGACAGAGAATGGGATCAACCATGATTGGGCGTGCAAAATCGAAAGGAGTCATTGTTTCATGGGAAGGACGGTCGCTAGAATTTGGAACGACAGAGGATGCAGGCTCAGGCCCGGGATCATCTCCAAGATCGAGTTGGAGGGAGTCGTTTTCATACCGAGCAGGACCGATGGGTTTCACGACCCACATAGTATGAGAAGGTTTACCACTTTCACGATCGCTCATTAACATGCCCTTACCCTCCATCGGCTGGAACAAGAAACCAGCGTTGGGGTCTCGTTCCAAAGCTGGCTCTACGCACAGTCTGAACCGGGCCTCGACAGTGTGAGAATCATCCTGCAGAAGACGCACTGTAGCCTCTTTGAAGACATCCCAATCGCTCGGCGCCAGCAGATCAGATATTGGTGTTCGTGTCTCGATCAACTCCTCAGGGTCAGTACTGTAGATCCATGTTAGAGCTGTTGAAAGACAGGCTGTTCACATGACAAAACGGAAACGAACCCAACAACGACCCTCCAGGCATGATTGATCCAAATTAGTTTGTCACCATCAAGACTGAGCTCCATCACGATATTCTGATTATGCGCCGTTTCAGCCTGCAGCCTCAAGCGCTCTGTAGCCAAGACTCTGGCGGGCTCTATATCCTTAGAGGGTGTACCAGCAGGAGGAATACTGGGAGTGTGGCGAGATGGCGAATTGTCCTTGGATTCGTCGCTTCGCAACCGACGTACTTGAGCGGGGGGATGAGGATTCTTTTGCATCGTGTCATCGTCGGGGTTAAGTCTGAACCCTTCTAAATCCGCATCGGCTCGCTGGGGTGGTGAACGCGCAAGAGCAGGTTCATCGACAGACTTGGTGACAAACATGAGAGGTTCATCTTGCTCGTCGTCGTTGTCGTCAAAGTTCCAGAACTGCTTTTCAGCTTCCCACCACTCGACCACACGACTAAGACTGGCCACAGCCAAGAGTACTTGGACATACCAGTTCCGGCCATGCCAATCAGGGTGATCATCCCAAGCCTTACCGATGCTCTGAACTCTCTGGACAAGTGATTCACAGAGTTTGGGCTGGGCGGTGAGCTGAGTGATAGACATCTCAGTAATGTCAGTGGCAACTGCAATTATAGCATACAAGGCAGACATGATGGGGTCCACCGGATCGTCGACAAGAATACGAGAAGCTCGGCGGTTGGCCGAGGTGGGAGCGGAAGCAACGTACTCAGAGAAGCTTGCATGAGTTGACAAAGGTGGCAAAGGGGAACGTGAGCGTGACGTGGAGCGAGAACTTTGACCGGAACGTGTTGGATGCGGCGCAATGTGTATAGTGCGAGAAAGTCGGCGAGAAGCAGCTCCACCAGTGCCCCACGACGCAGATCCGGCGCCTGAGTTTGTGGGTTTGCGTGTTAGTGATGTTTCCGGCAATAGAATGTTGGACGAGGCCGGGCTAGGCGCAATGGCGCTTGATGAAACGGAAGAGCTAAGCGGCCTGTCCCAGGGCGCTGTGTTTTGTCGACGTAGGGCAGCAGGACTCATTTGGGAAGAAGATGAAGCTGAATTAAGGCCAGGGGACGAGGCGTGATGGGTCAGGGCTGGTGCATGGGGCTGTTTTTCGTCAACAAGATACGCACGTTGACGGGTATGTTGGCCACACTCGACCTCTGCTTCATATCCACCATCTGAGCTGTAATCATCGCTTTGAAAAGCGGATGCATGCTCTACAGCTTGGAGGGCATCACGAAGATGCTCTGAATCAGGAGTCAGGGAGTCTCGATGAGGGTCCCTGCCTCTTTCACGATCCCGAAGCTCGCGTTCGATTTCATGATCAGCTTCCCTGAGCCTCTCTTCGAAAAAAGCTGTGATATTGTTAGTGACACGTTGAAGCTCCTTGTCGCACTCTGCCTTGGCAGCTTTGAGGCGTCGGGTGACATGACGTCGGACGAAGGGCATAGATACGGTGTTAGAGCCGGAGCCGTGAGTGGTGGACGTGTTCTGGTGTGACTGGGGAGGAGAGAGGACTGTGTCTGGAGAAAAGACAAGAGGACTGGGAGGGGGTCTGCGCTGGAGGAGTGGGTCGGACATGGGTGAGCACTCAAAGTGGGGAGAGAGTGAGGTGGGGAACTATTAAGAGAATGATGGAGGGGAGAACGGCAGGTGAGATTGTGGGGGATGCTAGCGCGACATGAATGGGACGGGACGGAGCTGGCGCGAAAGGAGGTGGGATTCAACTCGAGATCATATATTCTGCCTTTGATCACATCACTAATCTCCCACCGACATCCCTTTATTGCTCCCGCCCGCCCCTCTGTCTCCCAGACACCCTCCCATCTCTCCCCCTCCCTGTGTACAGCCCTCGTTGGACAACCGTCGCTTTGAAACACGCTCGATCCTTTTTTTTCTTTTTTTTGCTCCGTCGTCACAGGGTCTACGGGGTCCCTCGGTGAACGCCGGGAAATTATTCCAACTCAATTGCAGTCTGATCCAATCGGGCCAAATGCTCAGCCTCTTCCGTCATGTTACTCGTCGCCCCGTCGCTGCAGTTCGCCCAGCCCTAGCTGCTCGCTACTCAACAGCACCAGAACCAACATCACAACCGGATGTATCAGCCATGGGTGAAGTGCAACAACTCCTAGAGCACCAGGCCGAAGAGCAACAACAGAGGCCTTTTTCTCTCGGTGGATGTTCGTCTTCGTGCACATCACCCATCTGTTCCCTCTGACCGTGTCTCCAGCATCCGACCTTCAATTCAAAGAGACTGAGAAGTGGAAGGCCTTTAAACCCTATCGTGTCCGTTTCTAGCGTTGCAATCGCGCTTAATTACGCCTAACCGCAACTATAGGTCGTGAAACCCCATGATTTTACTTACAAGGCGCGCTTTAACGCGCCGCCAACCTACCAGACCCGCAGGGCCCAACTAGGCCCTCGGCCTTCCATCGCCCGCTACAACGACGTCTTCCATCAGTTTGATATAGACCCACTCGACCTATCTCTAGAGCCCGATATTCTCTCTCATTTCGTCTCGGAGATGGGCAAGGTCTATGGTCGAAACATTACAGGCCTTACCTCAAAAAGCCAGCGCCGACTGGGCAAGGCAATCCGTAGAGCAAAAATGATGGGCACGATCCCGGTACTAAGCAGAATTCCCTATGGCCAGCCCCGAGCGCGGTAGTGTACATTTATTTTTCATGTAAGGACCCATTCTGGTTTTGGGGTCCTGCACTCGATCACATCTACATACAAAAGGCCTTTAGAACCGGACCGCAGGTCACTTGCCCAACCAAGTTGATTGAATGGTGGTCATAAATGTTGAGTTTCCACTCACGACTTCATTGCATCTCGATCCAGGAAATAAAGTAGAGCCGCATTGGCACAGGCTTCCGCATTCCCCACGAAGCCGCGATTAGTAACGAGTCCTGTGCCTCATAACGAGACATACTATCTTTGCAATCACACCTTTGCATAGCTTAAATACGATATTCCCAAGTTCTCGCGACCTCATCAAAGTACTTAGAGCAGAAAACCAAACTACACGCAATTTTAAGAGGATGGGATCGAATTTTAAATTCGGATCCTTGTCGGACACGTTACCAAGTCTTGTGATCATTGTCGACATCCACCCCTGATTGGGACCAACGACGAAAAACCATCTTTCCATACTGGAATGCAGCTTGATGAGAAAAAAAAATATAATTATGCTTACAGAAGGCATCCATACTATCTCACACCAATCTATAGCTCCGCAAGGAGCATCGTGCCAAGGTTCTGGACAACTTGGTCACCCATAGCCTTCTCTACCGCTTCCTCCAAGTGTCGTTTCGGATCCTGCTTGCCAACGTGCCGTGTTTTAAGCTGTTCTGGAGTCAAAGTTGATTCTTCTTGGACAGATTTATTGTACGCCTCGGACAAGGTGAGCATCGACTGGAGAAGGGACCAGGGTAGGTACTACAGTCATTGATGATGCTAACGAGAGATACGTACCTTGATCGCCCTCTCATTATCCTCTTTGTGCGCATGAAAGTCTCGCAGTTTCAGCCCCTCCGTCCAATTTCGTTTGTGGAGATTCATAAGCATGGATTGTTCGAGCTCTGTTTTCCGATAGTTGACAGCGATCGAATAGTAATGTCGGTTGAGGCCGTGAATGAGGGCCTGAATGGAAGGTTTGTTGATATGGCCAATGTTCGACGTTGTTTGCCGTGGTTCGCGACCAGAGATAACAGTATTGGGATTGATGAGCCTGAAAGCATCAATGACGACCTTGCCTTTCACAGACTGTATAGGATCAATGACAACTGCGACGGAACGGGAATTAAGAGATTCGAAGGACTAGAGTGGGTCAGTTGAGCAGGGTCGCTTCTGAGTAGAACAAGCTCACCTGTTGTGTGTTGATATCGACACTTGATAACCAACAGCCGAATCCTGGATGTGAATGGTACCACCCTACAACCATTTCGGGCCTGGAGCAAGGATGAAGACGCGTTTGAGTGAGAATTAGGTGGATACCCACCGTCCTGTTTGTTTGAGCATGTCCACCATCCTTGTCTGGAATACATGATCGACAGATTCAACAGTTACTGTCGTTCCGGATTGAGGCATCGCAAAGACGTCGATTACTTGGACAGTGTATTCGTCGACAAACTCCCCCAACATCAGACCCATGACCTCCATCGGAACTCCTGCACGGCCGTGTTTGAGCATCTGATTGCTTTAAGCATTCTTCTAAGATGAACAGAGGAAGACTAACCTTCAATAGAGCCAATGATGAGATGTGGATGACCTCGCCACTAAACGCGCGAACAAATGAGTAAAAGCTACTGTGGACATGGAAGATCAGTACTTGTCTGGCGTTGTCGCGTCTCCCCGAGGCCCTTGCATGCCCTGCCTCGCCTGTGCCTGGGACATCATGTCTCCAAAGTCTTGTTCCATTTTTCTAATTGAGAGAGGAGGAGAGGTGACGCGTCGCCGACGAAGTGGATGTTTGTGCGTGTTGTGCAAGAGCGTCGGGGGTCTCGTGAAACTGCAAACACTGAGATCATCGGCCATGGCCTCCAGCGAACTCTCGAATGCGCTCAACCCGTATGCCAACCAGCCCAGACCCCGCCCTTCATACTCTCTCCCCTACGAGCAGCTAGCTCCCCCGCAGCCTCAGCCCTATGTTCCCCATCGCAGCGAGCTCGAACTTGCTATTTCTGAGCCTCCTCCTCCACCACCTCTCTATGGGAATTCTAACAACCCTCCTCCAATCAACACAGTCTTCAGTCCAAATACCGTTGCTCCTCGTCCGCCAAATCCAGCAAGTATTCAGGCCGTTCAGGAACTCTTGCGCTTGGTAGCCTCGACTCGAGATGCTCAAGAAGTTGAACGCAGACGGCGTTTGGAATGGGAACGCGACCAGGAGACCAGGTACGCGCAACAACAGGCAGAGATGGAAAAGAAACTACAGGAGCTTACTCGAGAAGTCATCACTCTTCGAGCGTCGAACAATGTCCATCCAACTCCTCCCAGTTCGTCTGGCCTTTTGACGCCGCAAAACATGATGTCGCCTGCGCTGGCAATCCAGCAACCTCCTCAACCAGCGTCTCCAATATCACCCGTCTCTCAGCCACCGTCCTATCCATACCCTGCCTTTGTCCAAGGATCGTCGAACCAAACCTTTCACAGCGATCAACAGGTCTACGATAATAGATTTCAGCCATCGCCTCATCCAGAGCCTCCTGTCTTGCAAACCCCCGTTTCTGCTGTCACTCCTTCGCCTTCCCCACATCTCACTTTTGTACAACCCGACAAAGACCCTCAGAATCTCGCTGTTCCTCCCAGCCACGGAAAGAAAAGACAAAGCTCGGAACTCTCCAGTGACAGCGAAAACAGCGGCTCGGAGAGTTCTTCCTCCGGTAATCATCGCATCAAGCGTATTAACCACCATGATACACGTTGTCTGACTATTCACGTATGTAATGCCACTTCTTTCTGCCTTCTTTGTCTCATTGTGGCCTCGCAGCACGCGATGCGCGCGCACATTCTATGCATGATGAAGATTGATAGCGACAAAGAACTGCCCGACAGCCATACCGAGGGTGTAACACTCGGACCCGACGACCCGGTCCGCTTCGTGTGGGACAAGACAACGAAACAATCGGTCCACAATACCCGCATGAAAACACGTATCCTTACGGACATCAAAGCAAAACGTAAAAAATACAAACATGTTCCTGATAAGGACTTTGGGAAGAAAAACCTTGAATCGAGTTTTGAAGCGTGTTTCGTTACCCTCAGGCAAAAGTTCAAGGCTCAGCACAACCCGGACGACGCGCAAAAATACAAACAACGTGAGGATACTAAAGCTCGTAGGGCGAGACACGTGTCACGCAAGAAGCTGGTGAGTTACAAGATCCACCCGCGTTTTGATGTGGATTTAATTTGAGAACAATCAGAAACTCAACAATCGAGCTGAGGCGAGAGTGAAAGTCGAAGCTCTACAGCATGTTATTTTTGACGGTGCATTGCAATTGGAGTGCATGTCCTCTGACGACTCGGACGATGACGGTACTGGTTCACGGTCATTAACGCTGTATACACGCGGCCATCAATGGCGGAGTTGCCGGCTGAAGCGTTTCTATGACATTCTCGATGAAGAGGAAAGACAAGACAAATACTTGATGCCCAAACGAGGGGTAGGGAAAAAGGAACGACGTGTCGGGCCTCCTAAAGACTTTGCGCTCCCACCAGAACGTGTAGCAACCTGGATGGTGAGCAAGCGCTGGATAAAGTCTTCTCATGCCAAGTACCCGGATCTCTTGACAGTCCTAGCGAAACGGATTGAAGATCCTCCTGGGTTTAAATGGGAAGGTTTTGACGTTCTTGGGGAGGAGAGTGATGTTCCCGATGACGACCTTCAGACGGCAGACAACGATAATTCAATGAATTTTGCATTGGTTTAATGCCTCTCACGTCGAACTACTTATCTTGCAGATACTACTATACCATACTCATCATTTTTCTTGATATATTGTACATACACTCTTATTCAAACACTCAGCGCGCGGCATCCGGCCCGGGGATTCAAACGACTGATGTCAAAGTGATCATTCAACGCGTTTGCTGTCACCGCCAGAGGTGATAGTAACATGACTTCTTCACCAAATGGTACACTTTCCCAAAGCTTGAGTACCCAGCAGCCTTCACCATACTCTGTAGACCCTAATAGCTCATGCAAGTTCTACCCACACGCTCTTCGATATGCTTGACACTAATCAAACCAGACCGCAGGCGGGTACACGACTTTCTCCAGCTCCATGACCAAGTTCAGGTATGGACGAGTCCGTACGTATTCAATTCAAAGGCTAACAGGTAATCAAAGACGAGTATAAACCTTCTCGACTCACTAGAGTCATTCTTGTCTACATTCAAGAAAGATCTTTCAGCGGTATCTGGACAGATATCAGACCTGCAGGACAGGAGCAAAGCTATCGAGAACAGGCTCAATGCTCGGAGGGCGAGTCAAGTGCTTTTCCATACGCGGTCCTCGTTTCGTCTAACCTGTGGCTTCTAGAAAATCGAGAAACCTCTGTCCAGTCTCCTTTCTGACATCACTATACCCCCTGCGTTAGCAACCCTAATATTAGACTCGCCTGTGGGAGAACCCTGGATAGATGGAATAGAAGATTTTGAAAGGCGTTTGGTGACGATTCAAGCTCGCTCTCGCGTCAAGGCTGCAAGAGATCTAGGGGAGGTTGCTGAAGGTTTGCGGATAGTGGTATGCCTCGTCCCTCTCTCCCTTGGGGTTTTCTTCAATGAAATTCAAGGCAGCTACGAAGTTGCGAGTATTCTTCCTGGCGCTGTTCCAGCCTATTCGCACCAATGTCACCACCAATATGCAAGTCATACAGACATCCGTTCTGTTGAAGTACAATGGACTCTTCGCGTTCTTGCAACGGCAGGCACCTAATGTTGCACATGAGGTCCAGAGGTCGTACGTAGGAGCGGCGCGCGTGTATTACGAGACTGGTTTCCGGAGGTATGCTCGAAGTCTAGGCAATGTCAAGGTACTTTTTTCTCGTGTTCCTTCTCTCCAAAAACTTAGATGGCCCTTCAGGCTCGTTTTGTTGAGAAACATGAAACGATTGTGGCCAGTGAACGTGAGAAGGATGTTCAGGTAGATCTCCAGCGCCTCGCATATGCAAAAATAGCGGGGCCTGGTGTCACATTGGCATACATGGCGGATGATAAGTCCCATGTGAGTTATTTGTTTTTTTCAAGGTCGTCAATGAGCTGAACTCGGAAACAAGAAAGAACCTATCGAGGCGTTGCTTCGATCGCTGCTACTCGTTTTCATGGATAACGCAACTGCCGAGTACACTTTCATCAAGACGTTCTTCTCAGTCGAGGCTTCCCTGCCCACAACCGAGAGCTCGAGTTCGATGTTGTCTCCACGGTCCCCAGATAGAGCAACTTTTGCTGATTATAGATCAGTGGCCGGATCAGAATATGGTGGTCAACGTGTCGTGTCTGCCGGTATTATAAACACTCTCACTACCGCTGAGGTGGTGAGCAAGGAAGAGAAAGCTGTCACAGACGCATTATGGAAACAAGTCATGGACCCTGTCATGACATATTGCGAGGCAAGTATCTTTTTTGACTTCGGACGAAGTATTCCTCACATTACTACATCAGTCGTTCCTCAAGTCGACCCTTGACCCAATACCACCTGCCATTCCTCTTCTCACAATGATTCGTCTAATGGAAGATGTTGTCGTGGAAGTACAAAAGCGCAACTGCCCACCTGTAGAATTTTACGTTTTTGGTTTAAGACTACAAATGTGGCCCGTGTTTCAGAAAGTCATGGCGGAGAATGCGGACGCTTTGAAGAAACTCGCAGAGGGTGGCAGCTCAGGATACTTCAGCCGTTCAACCGTTACAACTGATGCAGGCGTGTCCAACGTAAGTCTTGCAACGGATGCTTCCATCTGTAAAATTGAAATAGCTTCCAGATATGCAAACGCTACACCGCTATGTTTAGCTCGTTCATCCATCTGACGGAACAAGAGGAAGAGACGATGATTTTCGCAAAGTAGGCATCGGGCATCTTTGACTCTATTTAAATTGACGGATTTGTATAGTCTCCTCCGTTTACGTCAAGAATTAACGAAGTTGATCCTGCGACATACGAATTCTATCGGTGATGTCGTGAAGAAGGCGACGGCTTTGTCGTCAATCTACGAGTTATTGCTGCAGGGATTGAGTGTATGTCGATTCCTCAGGTTATGCTTTCATTTCTTAATTCAGTCGTTCCTCCGTCTAGAAAGACACTTTGTCAGCTCATCCAAAGTCACAGCAGGAACTTGCCTATTGGGCGAATTTACAGGAAGAGGCGAAACGAAAAATTGTCTCTGCCAGTCGACAACCGCGGCGATAGTCAGTGTATTCGGTGAACCATCTTGTGAATGATGCAACCATGTAGACTCGGACACAGTCGCCCTGCCCGGATCTCGTAGTCTAGTCGGGTAGATGCTGGGTAGATGTGAACAAATTTTGGATAGTTTCTAGTATGTATACATTAATACGAGTTAAGTGGCCAGCAGGGGAAAATTGGAGGCAATACTTGAAAAATGGTTGTTGTAATAAGTATTATGTCTTGGACTGGGGGATGGTTCTAGCAATAGTAGCTCTCGCAGTACGCGGGAGCTGTGGAGTACGAGTAAAATGCGGGACCCAGGTCTCCACCTGATTAGACAACTCAAACAAAGCAAGGGGAATTTTCTGAAGGTTTTATTTGGGCAACCGCAGAAAAGTTCTTTTTTTTCGAGCTCATGACAACGCACTAAGAATCCAAGGGAATAGACAAGATTTAAGTGGGATATGGCTCGCCGAAGATTGGTCTCGTAGATAGGCGAGCGCGAGGAAAAAGTCACCCCCATATTCTGCAAACAGCTGTATGTGAGATTCTCTGCCCTTCGGCAAAGGAGTGTATTTCGACCCGACAATTTTAGGAATGCTGCAACGGTCAACCGTGCTGATTTTTACATACAGTCAAATTACATATGGATACCTGTAAGTACGAGGGAAAAAATCCAAAGCAAGTCCAAAGTATGTACAAATATATAGTATGACAACGACCTTCAAACAAAATGGAAAAATGCATCTGGCTGCTATGACTTGTAGGGGGGCGCGCTATCGCAGGGATTGTCAAGACAAAACGATACAGATTAGGACAGAGGTTAAGCCCACCGTGAGTTAGATTTCGGTAATGTTGGAAAGGACGCCTTGAGAAGGCTGCCATTCTGTTTTCCGCCTATGCCTAGTTTATTTAGCACGTCGCGAACTTCATCAGCTCCGCGGGTAGGGGGACGCTTCTGATTTCTTGGTCTTGAACGACTTTGCGTAAGCCTTAAGTTTGTCCCGTCCATTGTCGAGGGAGCGTGATCAAGAGTGGATATCGAAGCTGGTCGGCCCAGGGCCGGGTTCGACATACTATTACGGCCTTCAAGAGCGCCCCTCAAGTCTGCAACACCCACTCCCCGGATTGAGCGCGCCAAACTTTGCTGTGAAATGTTTTCCATGTGCATGAGAGCTGGGGAAATCTTGAGAAGGGGAGCGAGCCCGTCTCCACGAAGTGTGTTATCAAATGAAGATGATCGTTCAACTGCTATCGGATTATTTCTAGATAACAAACCACTGGGTAGATAGGACGAGACTCACAATTCTTTAGCGCTTCGTCGGGTGTCCACTGCGACCAAAATTTGCGGAGAAGCCCTTCCCGATCCAAACCAGTTGCCTCATGAACAAACACGTTGTTTGTAAGGATGTTTAGAGCAGCATCAACATCGACGCCCTTCCATTCGACGATTGAATCAGAAGCTGGAGGAAACTCTACAGGATTACGAGGATGGATATGAATGGTTAGGTTGCTGCGTTGAGCCATTTGCAAGCTGTTCGGTGCTGATGCTAGAGCCTAAGAAACGTCAGAACTTGGTGGACCGAAGGCAAGGAGATCCACAAACGATTTCTGCTAACTGTGTTAGCTGCGGAATATTCCACACTGTTCCGAGAGCCAGCCACACTCGAGCGATGACCTCGTTGATTGCATTGACACGTTGTATCACACTTGGTAAATGTTCAAAATTCGACGTGACAGAATCCAAAGCGATTAACATGGGGACCCCTGTCAATAAACCCCTTATAGGGAACTCTTCGTGCATCGTTGTAAGCACGTTGAGAATGAGAGAGTAATCTGACAGACATGCCAACGCCGAAGCAAGCCTCGGCGGACTCGTCTCCAGTAGCCGTTGGACAATTGAAGCCTTCCTCTCCCTCGGATTTTGTGATAGTGAGAAAGAGCGCCGTCCATTCACCTGTATATGAAATTCGGAATCCAGCACGTCACCTTCATCCTCTGTATGTTGAGCTGCTTTCAATTGCGAAGGGTCGTCTAAGGTCAGATGTGAAGGGGATCCGGAGAAACTTGAAGCGAGCCCGAGAGAAGAGGAAGTGGCGAGAATGTAAAGATATGCGTGAACAGCGTGAAGAAACTTTGTACCGTGGTTTCCAGCATGAAGCAAGATGTCCAGCTTTACGGCATGAGTCAATGATCCAGTAACAAGGCTAGTTGATCGTTTACCACCTTCCCCGGAGCTGTCATCGTGCTTAGGCATTTCTTCCGCAAGGTAGAACATCAAGGCATCGGCGTAATCGGACCGTATGGCATAATCGTTGTCGCAGAGTAAACTAACAGTATCCTGCCAGATATCTGGCGGTATGGGCGTTCTTCGTGATATGCGCCCATTAGCGACCTCCTGCTTGAAGGCTCGGGCGGGTGTGGATCCATGAGTAAGGTCAACTACATCTGGCTTCTCCACTGGTTTGCCCATGTCTGCAGCCTGAATGAGGCCAAAAAGTGCGGCAAGTAAACATCGAACCGCCTGCGTCCTGCTAGCTGCTGACCCAGACTTTCCCTTAACGGCTCCACGAGCTTCTACGACTGTGACATGGTGAATTATTTCACCCTATTTCTAGGTCAATACAGTTATATGCATTAATTAACGGAAACTCACAGTGAGATCTTGAATCTGGTCTGAATAGTAGACATGGCGTCCAAGAGAAGATAAACAGCTGATCAACGCCGGAAGGACAGTATCATCGGGATCGGACTCCACACGGCGTAAGAGTAGTGCTATGAGGTTTGAAGTAATGCCTGATGTGGATAAATTGACCAGTGGAACCGGTGAATTGAATATCGTGGTTGCCATCTCCGCAACAGTAGCATGATAAGCGACAACTGACGGAATATCTTGATTTCTGCAAAGCCGCTCCACCAACCATGTCGGCACCGCGAATCTATACTGGTATTGAGCCCACTCAGCCATCTTCTGTGATAACCAGCAACAATGAGGTACGTCATTCCAAACCTGGGCATCGTTGATGCTATCAAAAGCTGAGTGCATGATGAATCCTAATTGTGCACCGTTGGCATGGCCAGCCAGGGAGTACAGTGCGCTCAATGCAGCGTTGGAAACGTCCGCCATAGATGGACCCTTGTCTCCGTCGATATGTAGATGGATTGAGGTGGCACGTCGCTCAATGGCAGGTCTGGTCCGAAACTCCGCTGGGTACGGGGACGAAGGCGTTTCCTTGACGGCAATAGCCCTGTAATTGGTCGACTGCGATGAGAAAGAGAGGTGGTTTGGGTAAATCAATGCCTTACTGTTGATCCAAAGTATCTATTCCAGTTTCAAAAAGCGTGACAAGGATAGGACGCATTATTGTAGATACTTGTGCTTTGAACTGGGTAGGATCATGATACAGAGCTTCTGAGTTCAAAGCGCCAAAGAGAGCGGTAAAACCTATCAAGCGGGTCCTGGAGAAGTTTCAATTTGTGGTCCCACAAGATTAACATGGTATAATCTGACCGGTTTCGAACTTCATGGTCGGCCAAGGTAGAACGACTCAAGGCTGCAAAGCGGCTGAGAGCTGATAGATAATCTTTGGTAAGAGTGCTGTCCGTTCCAATTAGGTGGCCATTTGTATATGTGGTCCAAGACGTAAACTGAGCAAATGGATGAGAAATAAAGGACGATGCATATCACTATTGGAGACGTACGACGCTGGCTGCTCTTGCGACAACCTCCAAATCCGTTGGAAGTGCTTCCATAGTCACATCTACACATGTCACTAGTGACGGAGAAAGAAGAGCGATGTCTCGACGGCATTCTGTGGCAAGTGCCCGGAGAATGGACAAGGATATTAAAAGGGAGCTGGATATACATCAAACTACGAAAGAAAGAGAACTGGGAGCTATGCATACGCTCTGGTTCGAAGGTTGCCAGCACGAGCTTTCCGGGCCTCATGCTTCACTCTCTTCTCAATTTCGGATCCGACTTTGGTGAGTTTAGAAGGGTTATTGGATCTAAACAATCATCAGGGCCAGTGTTGTGATGATGAAGAGAGACAGGCAGACGCGTGGTATGAGAGACGACTGAGTTCCTGTGAGTTCGGGGAATACTCGGGACCTGCAGTCAAGAGTGTGTTGGCAGGAGGATAGCATGAGTTGAGAAGCTGGACATGATGCGGAGTGAAGAGATGGTGCATTGGACGAGAAACAGGCGAACGAGGCAGAACTACACGAGCATGGAGAGAACGCGCTCACGAATGAGACACGTTCCAATGTATTACGTCTGACCGTGGGTAAATAGTACCCGTGCGAATTTTCGATGATATATAATCTCTTTTTTTCAATCCAGGACTTCGTGCCCTCTCTCTCTCGAGGTGAGTATTCTTCCATGTTCTTTTTCTGATGATATTTTGCTGTGCACCAGGCCAAGTGCATCTTTGTGCTACGACGACAACTACCCTGGCTCTCTTTATACGCTTGAGAGTCCTGATCCTTTTTCTTCTTAAAATTCCGTCGTTCAAGTTTCGAAAACCCACTGACGATCTTCTTTTACATAGGTTTCCCCTCTACCAGTAAATTTTGCAATCCAATCTCATCTATCATATCATATCATCTCGTATCATATTCAACTTGAGAGTTTGATGGCTTCAAGGTGTTGACGAGATGTTCACAGTTGAATGGTCGACATGTGGAGACGACCGATATCTAGTTTTGCCGATGGAACTGAATATGCACAACCTAAGTAAACGCGTGTGATTTATGTTGATGCTGTCTTAATGAAGATTTTTTCAAAAACTTTCGTTTGCTCAGAAATGGTAGGTTGAAGCTAGGGGCCTTTCTGGATTGGAGTTGGGCTTATGGCTGGGTTGGGTTGACGTTGGGGTTAGCCATCGTCACTCGAGCCCAGTGACTGGGTTTGCAGGAGCAGGTCACGAAATAGTCACATTTAGTCACTGATCAATCAATCTTATCTCTGCCGCTGTCTCTGGCTCCTCCTGATAGAGAGTAAGTAATTAATTCAAAAAACACGGCAGAAAAAGTACTTGGTGGGATCATCAGTCTCCTTGTTTATATCCTTCATTTTCTTGGCAGAAAGTGCCATGGTGAGCTGTTTCGACCAAGTTCGACGACGACAACTAGATAACAAGACTTTGATCAGATTATACGCGACGATCAGCGTTACAAGAGCGTGACAGCAAGGCCTCTACCCAACGCTACCCATAACCCGAACGGTTTGTTTACACTAGGTTAACACGTGAAATTCACTAACCCAACGTTAACCCGGGTTAGGCGTAAGCCCAACTCCAATCCAGAAAGGCCCTAAACTCCCAACTTCACGTTAGGATAAACTTAGGATGATTCTCTGAGAAGAACAAAGTAAATTGTAAGATGCATTGTTACTTACTGTACACGAAGGCCCTTGTCTTGTTTCGCAACCATCTCAGCTTGGAATTGAGCAGACGCTTCGGTGAATACAAACGAGATGCATCATCGAAAGAATTACTGCTTACGCAGATGAAACTTTTAAGTGGATCACAGACACAGCAATTCTCCTTATCTCCTTATACATCGAGGCGTTGATCGGAATGACGTATTGTGGCGTTGGTGTGCAAATGGGTCAAAGTCTGAAAGAACAGCCTCAGCCTGAGGATGTCGAGAACGTACATTGTTGTGCTAGAACAACAAGAATATTAATCGTTCAAATGTCAATTAAGACCGAGTTCGACGTTGATATCGATGCCAAATATCGGATCGCGACGCGACATAATTTTCCTCGCAAACCCAACGCAAACCTGCACTACGTACTATCCAATATATTTGACTTCCCAGTCGTTCCTACAACTTACATAGATATCCGAAATGTCTGAGATTGACCCACACGAATCATAATTAGGAGACCAGGCAGTGCTTGTGCAGTGTTATATAGGGGTTGACCCACTTTCATAAAATGCATATAAAGAGGGCACGATTTCTTGCAAACTCCATCAGCACTCACACCTACAACCAGCACTTCAGCAGATCCTACAACAATCACCAATCATGTATATGACGTCTATTGAAAATCCTCTATATCGCCCTCGCCCAACTTTTCCGCCTCGCTGCCCACCGCCCTCCAACTCTAACGTATCCGAGTCATCCACTGATGTCGAAAGGAGTCGCAGGAGTCAGAGGAAACGATCTGCCACCTCTGCATCTTCATACCAACAATCCATATCTGGCACACCATCCACGACCGGGAATTATCACCAGCGCAGATCTTCAGTCCCCTCCCCGTCCCAGCATTCTAACCCTCACACATGTGCCCCAACCAAGGCTGGCAATCATCACCATCAGAGGAGAGAGTCATATGCACCTTCACCTCAGCACAGCCATCATGCCCCATCCCAGACTGAATGTCATCAACATCAGAGGAGAGAGCCGCCTGCATATGCTTCTCAACAATATAACTCTCGCACCTCTTCCGACTCAGAAGCTGGTAGACATCGTCACCGTGGTCACCACAGGAGGGAGTCCGCATCTTCATACCCACAATCTACACCATCGGAAGCTGGAGATCTTCATCACAATCATCATCATAGGAGAGAAGTCCCATCTTCCTCCCGTCGATCTAGGTCTCGCATCCCATCCGAGGTAGATCACGAAATCCACATTGGGAACCAGTTCTACCAGGAGATAGAGTCGTCTTATAAAACCATCTTATTACCCGCGCTCAATTCCAAATTAAGATGGTTGCGAAACAAGACAAGGGCCTTCGTGTATAGTAATTAACAATGTAACTCACCAATTTTTCAATCTACTTTATTCTTCTCAGAGAATCATCCTAATTTGAATACAAACGAGATGCATCATTGGGATATTATACCTCATAATACGCCTTGTCACTCGCTCGTACCTCCTTCCCTCTTCCGTGCCAGATCTTGTAACGTTTTCATGGTCGTGTTCTTAATGATCGCGTATTCTCTCTCAGACAGCCTCTTGCCAGCCTTGATGCTGTCAAATACCCATTGGGGTTTGACGACATGGGCTTGAATCCGTGACTTCGTTGTGAGAAACTTCTGCGTCTTCAACCCGCTCAATTGCATGGAAGTTACGATGTGGGTACACCCAGAAGAAGTGGGACTATAATTCGAACCGTTCAGGTGGCTCCACTCGCCAGGAAAGAGGACATACAGTATGACACCGCCAGCCCGGACTATGATTTTTTTCATCTCTATGTCCGTCGTGTTTTCTAAAAATCCATTGATGTAGACGCGAACATTACTCAGGACTTGGCCTTCTCTGTTTTTGAACTTGATCTCGCGTTGAACAGCCAGCTTATGTTCCCGGTCTTTCATATAGAGCCCTCGATATAGTGGCTTGTCCGCAACTTGGTGTCCCGTTGACATGGATACAACATGATCTACGTGGTCAAGAGAGTTCAGACTCGTACAGGCCACCATTGCATATGAACGCGCCTGAACGTTCTCTGATATCAGAGTGTGTTATTGGATTAGATTCGTCCGATAGGGTGCTCAACACGAATTTGGTTAAAGCGGAGGATGAAACTTTCGTGGCACTTTTTTCAAGTTTCTCCCTAAATCTAGAGCTTTCGGTGCACTCTCAATATAGGAAATCAAGCAACAAAAGCAACAAGGCTTACAATGTATCCTGGCCATTACTGTCCACATTCTTTGAAGGGTACGGTCTATATTTCGCATCTGCTCGCTTCTTTCCCTTATCTTCAGATCTATTGCGAAGGTTTGAGGCTCTGGAGATGACCGGAAAGTATTGTTCCATTAGTGAGTCCCTGTGTCAATTCCAAAGAGAGATGGTTGAATCGCTCGAATCGTAAAAATAAATTCAAAAAACCGGATTCTGAAGCTCAGATCGCCATATATACAAGCAAGTTGACAAGAAAAGACCAGTGCCCTTATTTCGAAATTGAAGAGATTTCGGGTCCGAACCAAGATCAACGCGTTACATAATTCCACGTGATCCTTTCGTGCTCCTTTCGTCACCGTGATTCAATTTCGTTGGCCACCGCGAGAAGTTTTTATATGAAAAGGGGTTGATGCGCCCAGTTCGCCCATTTTATTTTATATCGTCCATCCTGAGTCGCCCTGGTGTTTTGTATCACAGATTGATAGCTTTGCGTGCAAGCGGGATGTCAACGAAATCTTACAACGATGCTGTCGAGCACCTCAATTCTCTCCAAACTAACGCAGCCGCTCTGGAAGCTGCCCGTGCCTCTGGTTCAACCCGTTTAAACGAGTTTGCTATTCCAGAAATGCTAGAGTATCTGGGAAGGATAGGGTATACTGTGCGTACAGGCTTAATACTACAAATTAGTCTCCTAAAGTTATCCGTAGCCCAAAGACCTGAACACCCTCAATGTCATACATATCACTGGTACCAAGGGGAAGGGCTCGACTAGCGCTTTTACAGAATCTATTCTCCGCCATGCTCTCCCCAATGCAAAAATTGGTGCAACCAAATTTCTTTGAGCTATAATTTCTCCTTACGAGCGTGTCTTTCAGGCCTGTACACTTCGCCTCACCTGGTGGCAGTTCGAGAGAGAATCCGCATAAATGGGATCCCCATATCAGAAGAACAGTTTGCAACATATTTCTTTGAAGTCTGGGATCGCTTGGTTGCGAACGATGTGGTACGTGCTTCAAATACATTTGGCTAGACTTTCTTCATGACAGTGGTGTTTAGAGGCAATTTCCCAGTACATCTCTGATACCAGGTTATTTCCGATTCATGACGCTGTTGGCCTTTCATGCTTTCCTGTCCCTCAAAGTCGACGCGACTGTCCTAGAAGTTGGTGTTGGAGGAACCTATGACAGCACAAATATTATTCCAAATCCCATAGTCACTGGAGTAACAGCTCTTGGCATCGATCATGTAAGTGTGCTCGGTAAGACACTGGAAGACATCGCATGGCAAAAGGGAGGTATTTTCAAGGTGTGTATCTGAATGATGACTCGGAATTTCCTCGAAATTTGGAGAATTAGGAAGGAGCACCCGCGATAACCGTTAATCAGCCTCCTGAGGGGCTGCATGTACTAGAGGAACGTGCAAATGAGTTAAAGGTCAGTTTTCTGCCATAAAGCTTTACCATTGATTGGGATGCTTATTCGTGAGATTCCCAAGGCATCCTCGTTTAGTGTCGTTCCTCTAGAACCTGGTCTATCTGACGTTGAGCTCGGTGGGGTTTGCAATAAGTGATCTTATCGATTGCTCATCCCCTTTCAGGCCTTGCGGGTGCCCATCAAGTACAAAATGCTAGCCTCGCTGTGGCACTTGCTCGATCATTCTTGGGGCCCCAGACATCTTCTACAGAAAGGGGTCTCTCGGAAACATTCGTCACAGCCTTGCGTAAAACCAGGTGGCCTGGGCGCTGTCAAACAGTCATGGATCCCAATCGTGAAAATGTCACCTGGTATCTAGATGGTGCACACACTGTTGAGAGTCTTGTATGTTGCATACAATGGTTTGTGTCACCCCTAGTGGGTCTGAGTCAAGGAGAGCCAAAGTAGGTTGACAATCGACCTCAACTTCTTTAAGAGGAAACATTGACGGTCACAATATGCAGGCCTCTCCGTATACTCATGTTCAACTGCACCAGCGGACGATCGGGATCTTCTTTCCTTAGGACTATTCACTCTGGAATCGCGGCCCAGATCAGGTTACACGAGTCGAATGATGATGCGAATCTTTTCTTCGACCACGTCATTTTCTGCACTAATGTCACATACGCAGACGGGCATTTTAAAAGTGGTAGGTTCATTTTCGTCCTGTGACATCCGCAACCCTGGCTGACTTTTTATAGACTTGACCATTGCAGACGATGTCATATCTCTTATGAAGACCCAACAGGAACTGGCTTCGGCTTGGTCTTCCTTACTGCCGGACTTTCCTATCTCCCGAATTCATGTACTTCCGTCCATTGAACATGCAATGAGAGAAATGGAGAAGCTTACATCGCCTCAACCTGTCAAAGTCCTGGTGGCTGGTAGCCTTCATCTTGTTGGAGGCGTGATAGAGGTTTCAGGGATATCTAGTGTTGCATTGTGAGCTCCAAAGAGCAATCAGATTGGTTTCACAATGTTTTTAGAGTTACATATATATTTTTATTTTTGTGAAGGGATAAACCAGGATATTGATTAAGGATTTCTAATAGAATACAAGTCTTACCGACATCGACGTCGTTTCGTCTTCTCAGAACCATAGAAATGTATCGCCTGTGACAAATAGAATGATGAAATTGCTACAGGACTTGAGACTCGCACATACCTGCTTGTCGAGCAACGAACGTATGTGAAGCCTATCTCGGTCTGAAGCTGATAAAAAAGAGTCACCTAGCATTAATTTTAAAAATACATCGAAATGTATCGGCTGTCGAATGAGGTCTATTTGAGTACGAACACAGGTAGTTCAAGGTGGTCATGACCTACTTCGTAACGCAAGATCCGTAAATGTAAATCGGTGTCCTCTAGTATCTTGTCTTTGAGTTTTGACTGCAAGCTCTCAACTGTCTCATTTTCTAACGAACTTTTTGTCCTGGCTGGTGTCTTCACACGTTTGGAAGGAATTTTCTTCATCTTGGTGGGTGTTTTCAATGGAGTCAACGTTGTGGCTACCTTTGGCTTTCTCGACCGAATTTTGGACGGCGATGCTTTGGAAAGAGGTGATTCTGAATTGGGTCGTAATGGTGTTGAGTGCATGTTGTCACGGTATTGTATATTTCCAAATTCGGGGTCGAAGTGGGGAAAGGCATCATCATTGTCTGGTTCCGAATCAATCGTTAAGTTTTTTCTATTGTGGAGAATGCCGGCGTGGGTTTCAGGCGACGATAGGGGGCGACTCAGTGGTGGCGATCTGCTGAATCTTCCGGGATCCTGACATTCAGAACCCGTCCTCTTGAGCTGACATTGGTAACATTCATGGAAGTTAAGAGACGAACAGAAAGATGCTAAACGTTATCAGTTTATGCCAGCTCCACGAAATATTCGCGTACATTGTTAGATGAAATAAGAGGTCGATCAAAACTCAATGGATGACTAGCAAGATGACCAAGCCGAGAGGGGGCGAAAGTCGGGCTATTGGAAAGGGCCCCATCATGGCAATCTTCGTCGTCGGAGTGTTCCTCCGCATAGTCGAAAAGCTTTCTCGCTGCTTGATGGTCTTGAGCTAGAGCGCTGTTTCCAAAGGCCTGCGTGGGTGGAGGAGGAATATTGTTTGAATGGGATACGTATGCCCCGAGGATCTGTGTGTGCAACGGAGACTCGGGATATTCATTATGCCCTGATGACGATGTTGGTGCAATTATAGCCCTTGCCCTCTCCAAGATAAGGCCTCTAGTTTGGGATATGGTTTTCACTGTTTCCCCAGCTTTTGTACGCCGCCCCTTCCTTTTTGGAGCAGTGTCGGCAAGTATTTCTTCGAAGAAGGTTTGAGGATCTGCGGCCTTCTCTTTCCCCTTGCCACTGTATGGCGCGGTATCCGCCACACCAGACTCAATCTCCTTACGAAGGAGAATATGGACGGTTTCGTCAGTCAGGCCCTTCTTCTTGGCACACGACTGGATATGGAACACCTTGTGAGCACCAGTTTTTCTTGCCGTCCAACGTATATCGCAGCTGACACATTTCGTCACTTTCTTGAGGTCTGAGTCGGAAAAGTGAGCCGCAAATTTATGGGTCGACCTCTTCCCCGCTGGTTTGGTCTCTGGGATAGAGCTAGCACTCGAGGGCTGGCGGGAGAGCCTCGTACTCGCGGCGGATGTTTTTTTTGTTGTCGTTGCGCCAGGATAAGCGAAGCGAGCCAGAGAAATTTTGGGCTCATCTTCTTCGGTGCTACTCTCATCGCAATCGGTCTGTATGTCAGGGGTATCTGAAGCGACACAATGTGTTCCCTGTTTGAGCTCCTTCGCAAGTTCTACGCTGACTTGCAATGGTGACGCTTTGTAATGAAATCTCATGTCAATCTAGCTTTAATACAGTGAGGCAATTATGACGAACATACCACTCATGGGTCTCTGATTATCGGTGAACCCGTCGTTCGATGATTGATCAACAGCCGAGGGGTTTTTCAGGCTCTGAGATTGTATGTGTGCTTTGAGACCGTGTCTCCGTTCGCATCTTTCTTGAGTCCTTAACTGCTCCCGCTCCGGTTCTGAATCATCGACAACCTCGCTTTGGTAAGAACGCGCCATGGAAAGCCGCGTGTGACTATGTCGAAAAGAGAGAGATATAGGCTGAAATAAAGTTGGCTTCTGAGATAGCAAGATGAAGACGCGGGACAAGGCAACAATGTAGCTCATGTAAGTTTCATGAACTCAGGCCTGGCTGTGACTGTGACTCATGGCTGTAACGCGACGCGTTGTTTATGTATGTTTCGAGAACAAGTGCTATAGTAGGCTAGAAACTTGCTCTTATCCTGATCTTTCTGTTTTGCTTCCGACAGGTCTTTAAACTTGAGCACTCTCGACCATTACTCTGGGTAATAATGGATCCAAGACGAGCCATTGCGATGGGTGTAAATGTAGAGCATGTGTCTCCGACAGAGCTATACGAAGTCTTGAACGCCGCCTCCTCCCAAGACCCTTCTCAACTGCAAGCATCTAGCAAACGTCTCAAGAAAATGCTTGATATGTTCGGGACGTACGATGCTCTGCATGACATTGCTGGAAAACGGACAGTCCCTCTGGCCATTCGCCAACAAGCCATCATCCAATTCAAGAATGCCGCCTTGGTTCATTGGAGATCGAGAAAGTCAGCAGTCGATTTCTTAACTTCGCATGGATCCTGATATTCTCTCTTAGGCTCTTGAATGATGAGCACAGAGTTCGGATTCGTAACCGATCCTTAACCCTCCTTGATGAAGAGGATGAGACTGTGACCGCTATTTCTTCTTGATTTATGTGCTCACTCACCGTGTTTTCCATTAGATCACTCATTGTAACGAAACTATTGTCGCCAAGATTGCACGGCAAGATTTTCCTAATAACTGGTGCGGATAATATAATCATTCTCTTCACAGTTGACCTTTACTATAGGGAAAACCTCGTCAACGACCTTCTTGGAATTATCGACGTGCACCTACAGAAGCGATACGTTTTGATGAGCGAGGATCCACGGGATGTATTGACATTGAGACGAAGCATCAAGCTTCTGAACGGAATCATCAAAGAATTCGCGAGCATAAAGATGTTAAATGGCATCAAGACAATGGCAAATGTAAGGTTCCTTTGATGTCTATTTCTTGAATGCTTTAATACTGACCTGACTCACAGCTTGTCAATTCATTGTATCCTGTCCTCTATCGATACTATTCTCAACTTGCGCCTACCGTTTCGTCAAGCACTGTAACTCCTGAAAGCATCCAAGCCCCCCGGATAAGCGATGACATTCTACTGTCACATTTGATCTATAAATGCTTGGTCAAGACGACTACGTGGTTGTGGAATCGGCTTGACAAAGTATCCAAGGAAGAACAGGCAGTAAATCAAGCACGAGTACGAATGCTCCTCAACTCGCGATGTACTTTCCATGATGAACGAATTTATAGATTCGGGAGCTTTTCCAGAATTCTATCGTACAGGTGAAAGCGTTAAGAGCCCTACGTACAGATGTTGTCATAAGTCTAATTCAAGCCAACCCGAACATGGCTCCCCAAGTCCAACGGTTCATTGACATATTCACCCGACATGTTCATGTCTTTGGCAAGTTTTTTAGGCGACTACAGCAACTTTCACCTACTCGATTTGTCGCTTTGCCTATGTGCAGTGACTTAATTCTCTACTACTGGTCGCAAGTTGTGAGGGCGACTGCCGAAGCATCAAACTTAATCTCGGGTAAGCAAGCTGATATTGGATAAGATCAAAGGCGAACGATATTTTTAGACTCCAATCAAGCCCCATTCCCTGTTCGTCACATTGTACAGGGTATGGTGTTATTTAAAGAGAGCCTGGCGCAGTGGACTCCTAACCGTCGCGACGGCACACCAAATGAAAATGGTATGTTGTTGCCGTTGTTATCAAACGTGGGCCGGCCTGCTTACACGTTTTATCATCAGTGCTATCTGAAGAATTCATCCGAAACGCCGTCGAGTTACTCGTAACACGTTTTATGCCTTTGAACCCGACAGATTTGGAAGTGTGGGTAGCTGATCCCGAGGAGTGGGTTAACGTCGAAGACAAGGAGAATGATCTATGGGAATATGAAATTCGAGTACGTCTAATTCCCTAGGAAGCGCGTATCTTTTAATCTGTGTTCAGCCCTGCAGTGAACGGCTCTTGTTAACGATTGCCAATATGTATCCTCAATACGTCACCCCTTTGCTGGAATCTACCTTCAGACAGCTCACTGGTAAGCCGAATTTCAACGCATATGTGACACGCATTCATCAGCGATTCGATAGCACAACCACCTACTACCACAACCGAGGACGTCGAGTTACAAGTGATACTTCAAAAAGAAGCAATCTACTGTGCGCTTGGTCGCTGTGCAGCTCGTTTGAAGGATGTAATTCCTTTTGATGAATGGTTAGAACATACGCTAGCTGTTGAAGTACAAGATACCAATCCAAAGCAAGTCCAAGTTTCTGTTTTTATATCACTTTCTGGATTCTGAACATCATCAGATACCCATTAATCAAACGACGGATTGCGTGGTTGATTGGCAAATGGGTCTCTGACACTTCCGCAAAACCGAACAATCCTAAACTCTGGGAGGTCTTAGTTCACTTATTAAAGGACCGTGGCCAAGGGACGGATTATGTTGTTCGGTTAACGGCTGTTGTGGCTATAAAGGAGTGTCTCGATGTAAGCCTACCTAAACTTTATGTTAGGTTCTATCAATCACGACTTTACGACGGCAGACTCTAGAGTTCGAAACACCATATTTCGAGCCATATCTGCCCACAGTCGTTTCAGAACTCATTACAATGATGGGCGAGGCAGACACTTTTGAAAGCAAGCGCCGAATTGACCACACTTTGAATGTCGTCATTGAACAAGTCGGTCAACTTGTAAGCCAACGTTATTTTCACTAGTCTATTTTACCTAAAATAATTTGTAGATCGTCCCATTCATTGCCGTGATCACACGACCATTGCCCCAACTTTGTATGTCGTCTCATACTATTCATCTTCGCACTCCTGATAGGGTAAAAGGGATGGAGGCAGGTGATCAGTGGCTTTTCAAAAGCTCCTTGCTCGTGACAATGTCAAAACTCATTGAGGTTGGCGATTCATCCTCCTTTATCAGGCCGAAGTCCGGTTTAACAAATCTAAATAGTCAGTCAAGGCGGAGTCCACGGCTTTGGGTGGCATTGTTGTTCCTTTGGTACGAGAAAGCCTGGCTCCCGGTGTGCGTGGATATCTTCTTGTTTTCAAACTGTCCTTTGACTTATCAAGGCAGGCCATTATTAATCTCGATGATGATGGTCTCACTCTTTGGCTGAGTGCTCTTCGTAACACCTTGACGTTGAGTAATGTCAATGGTGCTCCTGCCCTTTTCGAACTATTTCCAGTAGTAATTAATCTTTTGTCAACTAACTTTGACCTATTGGGAAAGATTATTAGCATCATCGAGTCGTACTTCTTACTTGATGCCCCGGGAATATTGCAAGTATGTCAACAAAAAATGCTATGGCCATATGTTGATTACTCTCTAGGCCTGTAATGTCCAACTGTTCACGGCGTTCCTTGTGGCATTCAAAAGCGACTCAATAATGACTACGAATGCGACTGAAATGATGCGGGCTCTCAATTTGCTTCTGCAAGTAGCCCCATCGAACTTGTGGGGAGAGGCTTTACATACCTCAGGTCTCTTTGGATACATTCTGACCACGTTGATAGAGGGAGAGGTAATCAGCGTTGTTCCATGTCGCCTCGACTTTGGATTGACTGTACAAAGGCGTCGACAACTTTGTTAACGGAACATGTCTTATTTCTCTCGCGAGCGGCGATCGTGGATCGGAATATGCTCATTCAACTGATATCGGCGACTGGGCCAGCTCATAATCTAAAGGAAGACCATATCTACGATAATTTGTTCGATCAATGGTTCGGTAAAGTCAGAATCTTTACATCGCTGATGCTGATCGGAGCTCATTGTGCTATTATACATAGTTCGACAATATGAGCGAGCCTCGGTTTCGTAAACTCACCGCCATGGGTGTAGCTGCGCTGGTATCCACGGCGCACCCAGAAGTACTCAAGCGACTTCCGATAGAGATCTTCAACCTATGGATCGACGTTTTCTATGAAATTAAGGAAGCACAGGTCGTCGATGATAGTGACGATAATACGTATGCCTTTCTAGGGTACTTTAATCCAAAAGTCATTAACCCTCTCCTCTCCCAGCTCGTCTGCACCGTTTAATTTGCGAAGACACTGGGAGCTCGACGAGGCACCAGCGTCTTTCTATCAAGATACAGAAGGAACTCCAGAATACGATCGCCGAAAAGCCGTCCGTCTTCAATTTCCCCTCTTACTAGCATACGATCCTAATTTCCCCATTCGTTCGCAGGTTTATGACCGTGATCCCGTTCAAAAAGCGCACCTTGGCTCATACGTTGGAACTCACATACGTGAAGCAGAAGCGACATGTGGTTCCGCGGATTTCCAGGCGCAGTATCTATCGAAGGCTGACCCTACTGTTCTAAGTCAGATCCAGGCTGAGCTAGCTCGAGTTTGACGCTTATTCAAACTACTACGGTGCTGACGAACCGACCTACCGTCGTCTCCGTACAGTAATACTCATGTCAAGGAACGGGAGCTGTATTTGTATTTGACTCTAGTATGATGATTCAAGATGCAGAACTATCTGACCATCCTGACTCGCTGTAGCTACCCATTGACGCGGATCCAGAGATACTGCTAAACTCATAGTCGCTTCCCGTTGCATCGCTCCCTAATTCGACAATATATCGGTCTGCACCCTTAACATACGCATTACATCGTAGACAAGTCCACCCAAGTTCATCCGAATCAGCGGTTTGCATAAGTCGTTCCGCGATACAATGATAGCAATAAATATCCCCGCACGATGCTAGATATGGATTATAGATTGGAAATGCAGGGGGTTCCGAATCAGAGCCTATCGAGGATTCTTCAATAGGTGCAGAAGTAAGCGCAGTGAAAGCATTCGAAGTTTCGGACAGGTTGAGGTTGAGTGAGGCGTTTTCTGCACAGATTGCGCACTGGTCCTGGGGAAGAGACCAATACTTTCCTCGTTTCTGGAAGGCGTCCTTGCCCATTGAGGATGCCGAAACATCGTGCTTTTGAGAAAGAGAAGATAGTAGGGTGAGCGGGGATATGTAGTTCACGATGCGACTAAGACGCCGACGTAGATTTCTTGCGTTGATTAGAGGCAGAAGAAAGAGGAGAAATTCCTGTTTGCCAATAAGAAACTGTTTTTCCCAACTGGGCAGGACATACTGTGAACGCATGCCAAACCATCTGGCGGTTCATGAATTCGTAGCTGACTTCTCGTTTCATTAGTTGGCGTGAGGGCACAAGGCTCATGCTTAGAAGCCTGTCAGCTATCGTTCGATGTCTGAAAAAAAAAACAGTGAGTATAAAAATGATTAAAGTAGAGAAAAAGAAAAACCACGAACTTCCCATTCCACAGGAACACGAGGAAGTTGGGCAAGGTCAATAATGTGTAGGAAGATTCTAAGGATGTCAGGACATCCCAAGCCTTCCGGCGGCGATCCGACGATGGTGCATCCGGCCAGGCGGATGACAGAGCATGAGAGCGAAGCTTTGTGTGTAGATACGGCAAGATTATAGTCAATACTCCGTGGAGTAGGAGAGTACGACGGGGAAGGCCCGAAGCTGTTCTGTCAAGTCAGAACCCGTCGTAAATCGAAGTGGATGGTAAGACGGACGAGCAAATGTTTTCCCTGAGCCAGGAGGCACGCTATATTTCAGGCCCTGAAGCTTTGCACCGTAACTTGCTCCGGCGTTCCAGATGGATAATTTATACAGAACCAATTGTAAGAACAAAGTAAGCTCGGGTTCGAAACGCACTTTGAGTGAGGCCTGTATAGACACGATTTATCACTGTACATGCATTGAAAAATGTCAACCTACGTTAATCAGAGAAAGGGCCTTGTGTATAGGTTCCTGAAGTACTTGAACGAGTTCCTGGTCCAATAGTTCTGCATCGAGTTTACCGATTCGAATGACACGAGGATGTGGGGTGGTTGGATCGAACACGTCCCGGATAGCAGAAAGTCGTAACTGTATAGTATTCCATGCTTCCTCCCAGGTGGATGAACTCGGCATCTTTCTCCTTCGCACACGGTAAGGCTCGGTAAGGTCGCACTCTTGTTGACCTTCCGCGTGAATATTGTGGGTGAGCTATGTAATTTGCGATCGGGAATCACGTGGCCAATAATTATCGACTATCGACCCTCGGAAGTCAGAAACTTGGTCTATCGCGACCTCGGCTCCAAAATGGCGGAATCTCTGCAGCAACTGGTCCTCGACACTCTCGATGCACAATCTATCATTGAAGATACTCGTTCTCTGACGATTCCTGGCCAATCAGCACCCGCTACCTCTCAGGAGGGCCAGATCACAATTTTGGGCGCACTCAATTCGCTCTTAAGCCGTGAAGTTGGTGCCGATACGTCCTTCATCATGCGAGCTATCTTATAGAATATCACAGATGATCATTTATGAAACCCATGAAACTTTGTCGCATGCATTGACTCCAGAAGGCTCGCAGATCGTGGAAATCGGATCTCATGAGGCTCGCGTTTGGGCCGCCTTGCCAGCCAAGGGGGAAGGATCTCCACTCACTCCCGTTCAATTGAAAAAGCAAGCTGGTGACGAGACAGCCAAAGTCGGCCAGGGGAGAGCCTTCAAGAATGGATGGATCGGCAAGGAAGGCGACGGTTTTGTTAAAATCGTGAGTTCGACTACCTGGACTCAGGACCTGTAAATGCAATGATGCTTCATAGGCACCGACTATTCAAGATGCTACACAAGTCGATTTGCAGGAGATCGCGTCAACAGGAACATTAAAGGCTGGAGAGAAAGTTCTAGTAGATCTACGGAAACGAAAGTTGATCGTACAGCGGTATGAGCCTATCATCTATTCCAAATGTCTATTTTTTCACGAAATAGATTCACAGAAAAGGCCAGTGGTTCACTGTCAAGAAAGGCCCTCAATTTAGCACCTCCACGGCGAAGCCAGAAACTGATCTGACTGTTGATATGCTAACATCGTACGCCACAGAGTAAATCCTCCTCTTTTCGCGCCTGATAAAATCTTCAGTGGCACTTGGAGAACATCTACCTTCAAAAAATATAATTTTGATGCCGAGGGTGCTCCAACCACCGGCGGCGCACTCCATCCACTCCTGAAGGTCAGAGAAGAAATCAGGAACATCTTCTTGGAAATGGGGTATTGACACTTTGTTGACCTTGTCAATTCTGCTACTGACCAGACACTAGCTTCGCAGAAATGCCAACATCGTCCTTTGTCGAATCAGGTTTCTGGTGTTTCGATGCATTATTTGTGCCGCAACAGCATCCAGCCAGAGATCTTCAAGATACCTTCTATCTCTCTGGTACTACATTCTGATCTATACTGCCAGTCTTGTCCTCACATTCCTGCAGACCCCAAGGAAGCCCTTTCACCGGAACCAGAGTATTACAAGCGTGTCTCAACAGTACATGAACACGGTGGCTTTGGATCCACCGGCTACCGTGCGCCTTGGTCGCACGAAGAATCAAGCAAGCTTCTCCTGCGAACGCATACCACCGCCTCTTCTGCCCACATGCTCTATAAGCTAGCTGCCAAATGCAGAGGGGAGAAGGTTGAAGGGGTCGCTCATGGATCTAGCACGACTGGTGACGGCCCTGATGATGGCTTTCGGCCTGCTAAGTTGTTCAGTATCGACCGAGTCTTCAGAAATGAGACTATGGACGCGACACATTTGGCCGAATTCCATCAAGTGGAAGGGGTCGTCGCCGATCGCAATCTTACACTTGCAGACCTAATTGGTACGTAAAACTACGTGCGACAATTGGTATCTATGTGTTGATTGTACTTTACAGGATTTATGAGAGTCTTCTTCAAAAAGATGGGTATCGAGAAAGTCAGGTTCAAACCAGCTTACAATCCTTATACTGAGGTGAGAATGAGATTTCATTCACAACAAAAACCCTTACCAAGTTGGTCTACCTTAGCCCTCTCTCGAAATCTTCGCCTTCCACCCCATGCTCGACCGATGGGTCGAGGTAGGAAACAGTGGAATGTTCCGTCCTGAAATGCTTGAACCGATGGGCTTCCCCAAAGATGTACGAGTGCATGGTTGGGGTCTCAGCTTGGAGCGTCCTACGATGATTCGGTAAATTTTTAGTCTTTTTGGAAAGAAAGGTCGTTTTGCTCATGTTAATTCTCAGCTATGGAATTAACAACATCCGAACACTAGTGGGACACAAGGTGTCGATAGAAGGAATAGAAAATTCTCCTGCCGTTATGTTCTAGAGAGAAACATAAATTCTGAACCGGAATATAAAACATGGATTAAGAAAGCTCCAGAGTGCCCGAAATCATGAAGCCATCAGACCAGTAATCAGAACGAAAAGACCGCAGCGTTCTTTCGACTGCCGAAGGAATAAACCAGTGCTTGACTCATGAACAACCCAACCGTGATTCCAATAGTAACAGCAATCATAGCACCACCAATGTCGATACCATTTCCACTAGCAGTAATGCCTCCCGCCTGCGAAAGTCCCGACTGTATGCCGATGTCAGTCGTATGTAATGAGCAAACGACTGTCAGAGTGCTTACCGGAACCAAGAAAAGAACACCAGTGACCATCGATGTGAAAGCCGTGCCTCCCATTTTCCGCGAATAAACATTACCTAAAACTCCAACCGTGAAGGCCCCAATAGCAGAGACGATGTCTGAGCGGTTGAAGATGTAATGATTGGCGATCTTATTGGAGGCGTATGACGCGCATGAAATGATGACCATAACCGGTAGCTGCTTGCTCTTTAGTGGCTGAAGATTCGATAACGATGAGAGGGTGGAGAAGGCGGGGACGATAATGTAGACGGTCCAGCTTGGAAACGGTTGGAGGTACCAAGGGAATGATTGTGGGCGGTAGCATCCCACTACGATATCCAATGTCTCAGCAGCGACGGAATGCGTGAAGGTCCATGTGCCAACCAATGGAATGGAATTGTTCCCTGTCCCGTTGTCTGCTGTCCAAGTGCCGGTGAGCGCCACGGAGTTGGCAAGATTAGCCGCAAGATCATCAAGTCTACGCCTCATCGATCGATCTAAAAGCAGATAAAAGTCGGACCCAATCTGCAGACCGAAGCCCTTCACAAGGATCAGGAATATGAAGCAAGGCAGAAGGAAACTTGTCATACCAAAAACAGCGTGTAGATCAAGGCGTAAACCATCTTAACACTTCCGCATACAATGTTCTTTGACGCAAGCTCAAGTGAGCTGCTTACTGTACGGGAGAGGAATCAGCTATCCATTTGGTACCAAATAAATAGTACTCGCGAATGAGATATCCTGGCAGAATTATAATGATACTCGCCGAAGAGATGGCGGTATAGCAGAATATCTGGTTCCGAATACTGCTTAAGCCTCTAGCAACGAATGAGATGAAGATAGCAATGGTAATCCTGTAATAGGTGAATCAATACCGGATCATAGCATGTAGCCAGAGAAATTACTCAAAAACATTGGCATACAAGACGCTTTTTGTTGCAACGCCGAGCTGTAAGACGGAAAGAATGAATGCGCCTGTGCCTGCAACCCACATATCTGCGAAAGAACCTCCAAACGCCAGTGGACAGATCAAAGCCGACAGACAAAAAGATAGAATACAACGAAAGAACATAGAATACAACGGAGGTGCCGTCATCAAAGCTTCCAGATCATTTGTGGCGCGTTTTGCACTTATTTCGTCGTGCACGACTTTGCGATAGATCAAATGTACTTTGTGCAGTGCCCCAAGAGAAAGCCTTCCGGCACACTTGACAAAGTGAGTCTCAGAGCAGCCGAGCTCCTGGTCTCCAAAGGAACAGATGATGACACCAGGCAAATGAATAAATTCAGCTTCGACTTCGAGGATGCGCGCGGCCGCAACAAGTTGAGATTCGATCCTGTGAGAAGGTGCACCAAAGATCATGAGTGCTTTTGCCAACTTGATGAGAAACTCTTGTCTATTAATCATAGCTGCACCAAGGTGAGTGAGAGAAATCGAATCAAAAGAGGTACTTCTAACAAGATACATTGAACTCGATCTTGATACGCGTCAGATGCTTGCGGCGGGTCCTATAGTCCATCTGACGCAGTGCATTCTTCTCAATATCTTCGCGATCTTCCAAGGTTTTAGCTTCTATGCCAGTTACACGAGGGTCATCAGGATCAAGAACTTCCGAGCCACCAGACGTTGTCGAGGACATAGATGCATTGCGGCGCAAGTCATGACGCGCACTCGTATATGCCAACTTGTCCAAGTTTACTTTTGTTCCTTTCCGCCTTGTCCCGCCTTGTTTTTCTACGTCCTCATTCACATCGGCGTTTTCAATAGCATACAAATCCAAGATGTTGGACGGTAGTCCACGCCTTTTCAGGGCTCTTTCAGCTTTTGGATCGACGCTGATTGCTTCCTGCGGAACATATTCATGAACGGGAGGCTTTTCTTCAGAGAAGCTAACACTGCGCTCCCTGGGTGAACGTTTCGGACGAATGTTGAGGGGAGCCACGCCTGGACCTGAATACGCATTCTCGGGGGGTTGTATATCGTAAGGATGCTCATAGGAGGAAAGCGAGTATTTCTTGTAAGGATTGTTAGTTTCTCTATCAGCCACGTTCAGAGTAGAGTCGATGTCTGCAAAATCTCGCCGATTGCTACGTGGAGCCGACAAGCTGTCGCGTCGGGCGGGAAACTCCTCTGCACTTTCGTTGGCATAGCTGTTGCCGTATATTGGGACCTGCCATTGGACTTCTTCCGGCTCGTGTAAGCGCGGGGTCGTATGTGGAACATTTCCTGTCGTGACAAATGGATTTTCAGAGATCTGAGGTAGCGCGAGAGAGGCCTTGCGGGGGCGAGGGGGCAAAGGAGGAGGCGCAGCACGCGAAACAGGTTGTGCAACTTGATCGCCGTCTTCATGCGAGGATACGCCAGAATGTCTATCAGACGACATAGAGTTTACGATAGATGCACGGTTCAAGTCAACACGGTGGCGCATCGAACGCGTTGTTTGTACAAGAAAGCTACGCCAAACACTTATCATCACTCCGGCCCGTGTACTCCGCGAACTTGATTCCAAACTGATTCTCGTCTGCGCCCTCGATCCTCTTGAAGCCCAACCTCGAGTAGAATCCCCTCGCCTTGACATTCCTCGGGTCCATTCCCAGCCATACACCCTCTCCCACGACGTTCTCGCCCTTCAAATACTCAATCGCCCTCGAGATCAGCTTCCGTCCCCATCCCTGTCCCTGATATTCCTCCAAAATGTCAATATGCAAGTGCGCTGCCGCAAACGCAATATTCGCCTCAGAAGCAGTATGCATATTCCTGAAAAGATTCGTGTAATGCACATCGCCCGGCGTCCGTGCTATTGAGGGCGGGTACTTCTCAGCCAGGACCGGCCACCAATGTTCTGCGGCGTACTTTTCGTACGTACGGGTATCCTTTGATCCGAGTATGTATCCAACGACCTTCGCTTCGTCGACCAAGACGAACGCCCAAGTCGTGGGTAGCTTCAGATACGGAACGGCGTATGTGAGCCCGACGAGCTCGCCGTAGTCGTGAAAATCCTCGGCGGATTTTCCTGCATCGCCAGTGAGAAGGCAGATGCGTGAAACGGCTGCTTCGTCAGCTTCGGTGGCTTTGCGGATGGTGAGGGTCATTCTGGAGCTCGATCTCGCAAAGTAAAGCCAGTTCCACCTTTATATATGGTGGAATACCTGAATAAAAGCAATAGTTGCTCATCGGATAAATATCGGATAAGAAACTGGATACAGGATCTCGGGGCCACCGCCGTGCCTGTGGGGAAAACAGTTGACCTCTTATTATGGGTAGAAAGGGGATTGTAGCTACAATCAACGTTCGGGTTTACTGCTTCTACTATTAAAATATACACTCTGAAAGATAATTGCTACTATGAGTTGTCCTTCCACTTGACTTGACAAGATATCATTATAAGAGCCCCGCATCTCTCAAATCGGCATGTAACCTGCGATCACGCTCCAATACTTCTCGTATGATACGATTGCGATCGGATGGATTAGCAGGGATCATCGCGTCGGTCTCAAGGGCATGCTCAGCATCATTTCTAGGCTGCGCAGTCCCCTCTTCCGCCCGAACAGTCGCACGAGTCGCTTCATCATCATGATTGTCGTCTTGTCTTCTACCAAGACCAAAGCCCGTGCGGAGGAAATCGAGACGTGACGAGCATAGCGCGAAATTGCTTCCCATGCGGGGAATTAAAGAGAAAGGTGATCTAGACTCTGGTGTTGTACTGTCGCGTTGAGACGCAAGGATACTTTTTTCCCAGCGTTTGACACGCCAGAACCCAAGTAACGAGGTGAGCAAGATGAACCAGCCTGGATGTACCCCATAAGCTACAAGTCATGATTTCATCAAATGACGGACATACCAACTGTCATGAGGAAGAACGACAGCCACTCTGTAGTAGCGTTCGTGATCAGCGGGGTTCCTTGCTCGTCATTCAAATCGGTAGCGGAGGTGTAGACTGTTGAATTCATGACATGATTAATATATGACGTTCCTTCACTCGTCGCCGTTGGACGAGAGACTTGGCCCCAATTTACCCAACCACCTTCATCTGCACCATTGGGGTTATCTAATTGACCCCTGAGAGCGAAACCATATTGTATGAGTGTCACGCCCAGGCCCGCTCGTGACCCGAGCTTGGCAGCATGCGTCGTATGGAGGAGATAGGTCAGGAGGAAGCCGACAAATTGGAACGATATCGATACGAGCATGTTCCACAAGAAGGAGAATAATGAGCCTGTAGGAAGGTTATCAACGATAACCTCGCCAAGAGCACCAGGTGTGAAGGGTGCGTGGACGGTTGTTTCCCAGTATGGAGGAACAGCATCCGCTTGAGCGGACGCATACGAGGGCGGGGCTTCTGCTCGAGTCTCTTCTGGCACAAGAAGTGTATCGTCACCTAGGAATGATCAGACCACCGACGTTGTGTCTCGAATGATCTCACCTTCTTGCACTGTCACCGGACGAGTAGGTTTAGCAGTAACATTGGCAAAGACCCCATCATTGACTGTCCCACCACCGACCGCGCCCTGCGGTCGCTGATGAGTCAACCCTATGCGCTGTGCAAACTGAGAGGGGAGAACAGAAACTGCTGTTCTCCGAAACCAGCTCGGTTGTGGAGCGAGACCACCGTCTGGAATTTGTGGTATTAGTCCATTCGAGTTTCCATAGTCATTTGGAAGGGCAATAGTTGATGGGCGGGGTGGAGAGCCTGGAGGGGGATAATCGTAATCAACGTTCTCAAAGTCGTATGTTCCAGGCACACGAGGTGGGTGAGGATTGGGCGAGGGCGCTTGAATGTGGGCGGATGGTGAAGTTGGAGTGGGATTGAGGGGATGGGATTCATGGGAGTCGTTGATGTCGTCGTCGTCGTCGTCGTCTTCGGTGTAGTCAAAGGCGGCCTCCATGTCATGTTGGGGATCAAGGTCCGCTCTGGTATTGAGAGGGGTATACCTCGCAGGCATACCGGTGAAGGACAGGGTCCAAAGTCGGATCGATGTGAAGGAGTGAACGGATAAGAAGTGGTACGAGTGTGCAGTGCACTGGTTTGCCTCATTTGGGAATTTTATTTGTTTTTGATTATGCAGTCTGATCCCGATCTCTTATTATATGTTCTTCTCGGTCTCATAAAAGTATACACGACGTTGGAAAAATCTATAAATACATTGTGCCCCTCCTTGATATGTACCAATGAAGGCACTGAACAATGTTCCACTAGCGAAAAAGAAAGATTAGTACTGGTTGTTAGCATATTTCACTTAGTAATTACCTCATTGTCTACCGGTGGTGGTATGTGTCCAATCTATTGGTGTTCCTGACCATGCGATAGGTGAACCTGCAACTGTCGAGCCTCGCCTGGACTATCTCATCCAACATATTCAGCATTCGCTTTCGCTGATCGAGATCCTTGCGAGATGTGATACGGCGTATACGTTTGTGCAGTTGTGGATCGCTGTGGATATCCAATGTGAGCTGGAGGCCCTTTTTCCTTCTGGCGCAATCGGGGCTGGGCCGCGTGGCCGAGCGGGGCTCGTCATCAGAGATGACATCGGAGGTGGTGCTCAGGTCGGACTCGGAGGGCGGAGGAGATGGCAGGGGTGATTTGTGGTCGAGCTGTGATTCGTCGTAGGCCTGGTCGAGTGCGGCGCGGGTGTGCTCGATCCAAGCGCGTTGACTGCAATAGAAGTCGTCGAGGGCGTCGAGGAGGTTGAGGGTGGAGTGGACGGAGCCATCTGAGCGAGGGAGCTCAGTGGGGGACATGACAGCTACTATAGAATAGCATTTGTTGAGGACTTATAAACGAGTGGCCAACTGTCCAGACCAATGACAACGCTGGGTCTGGCCGGACCCAAAGGCCTGGCTCCGATTGGTCGGCCCTTGCTCGCTTCCGCATCCAATCCCAATTCATCACATGACCCTAGCCAATGTCCTTCATCTCCGCCCTCTTGCTTCTCCCTCTGTCCGTCCTGTGCGCTGACCAGTACAACATATACCATCGTCTATACCATCCCACCGCCGCCCAGGGCTATTTCCAACACCGTGGCTCACTCACCATCTCATCCAACAACACTCTCGCTTTTGAATTCGCACCAACTTTTCCAGATGACATACTCTCATTTGCCCAAGATCTCAAAGACGTAACCAACACAGATTTACTGCTCTACCAGGTCGCCCTAGAACGCGAGGGTGACGAGAAAGAAGAACATTGGGATGTCTCTTCAGTCAAAGCAGTATGTGTCCAATTCTGGACCAGTCTGGCTCGTCCTCATTGCATGCATCACTCCAGTGCCATCTCGCTGGATCTACCTCCGAACAAATATACCTCCATGCAGTCGATTCCCATGGCCCAAAGCCTTATGCTATCAACTACTTTGTCTCACCAATTCCCCATGACGGAGCCTGCCCAAAGTCCAGATCCAAGAAACCTGTTTCGCGTTTCGAGTCCTTTGCCAATGTGAACACCACTGTTTTCCTCAAGCGCTCTCATTTCCCTCCCCTGTAAGTCCTTTGCGCCTCTCCCCGGTAGGTATTGATCCGTGTCAGCCCGCGGTTGGCCTCTCCTCCGCCGATAGCACCTGACGGCCAGCCTGCTGCACCCGTTCCGGAAAAGACCTTCCTCCAAAAGTATTGGATGTACATTGCGGCCTTCTTCTTGGCTACACGTGCGTCTCTCCCCATGTTGTCTTCTGCAGTACAGCTCACCGCAACTTACAGTCCTCGCCGGCGGTGGAGAGGAGGAGAGGCCGGCCAGGAGAGAGTAAATTATGACACATGGCGCCTCGGCAAAGTTAGACATACTTGTGCTCCATGCTGGTTTCAGTTGATACAATCTGTATGAATGCAACGGACTGTTGACGTCGGCATCCTATTCCCGGTTAGAGCAACGCGTCATCATTCTTTCTATCCAATACATTCCTTCTTTTCATGTAGCTTCTACTAATCGTCATTGGTCCAGATCTTGTCCATTTCCTTCTTGAAAGGTTCTAGGGTGAACTCGACCGCGGAGCACGGGTATCCGATCTCGAAGTTCGCCAGAACACTCGGATGAAGGATGCCCAGACTACCAATCTCGACATCGCGCTGAACATGCAGCCTGACGTCTTCTTTGATGGCTGTCGTCACCCTATCCACGGCTTCCGCGGGTGGGCGGTAGTAGATTGTGGCCGCCCGCCCAGGGAAATAGATAGGGTCTACATGGCATTGAGACCTATCATGGAGCCGAAATAACGTAAAACTACTCACCGCTGCTTTCCTTGATGTAGTAGCCAGTTTCTGCTTTGTGATCGGTGTTTCCAATGAGAGGTATCTCAAGCATCTTCATAGCCCGGTTCAGCATTCCATGGACAACCTCGAACCCAGCAGTCTTGTTGCACCATACTGCCGCCGCATGTCGCTCGTTACGTGCTTGGCGCTCGCGCGAAGTGTCCTTGAACACGACATCGGACGTCTCGAAGATTTTAATAGGAAGGGGATGCGAGCGGTTCTCGCGAATCGTCTTGAGAAGTCCAGGCAGGAGAGTCGTGCGCACGACCTGGAACTCGACTGACTTGGGATTAGCAATCTTCACAGCGGTCTGTCCATCGTCGTGGTGGTTCAAGAACTCAAAGTTCTCCTCGTGTGAGCACTATACATTGTAAGTTAAAGACCATCGAGTAGGTCGTCCAAAAATGAGTACGGACCAGAATCAGAGGCAGGACCTCGACCCACCCAGCCAATGCCCATTCTAGGCGCACGATATCGCTGAGCTTACTAATAGCCAGAGGCTGTGCTACTGTGCTCGTGGCCGGGAATTTATTGGGCAATTTGTTGAACCCGTAGGCAATAGCTGCGTCTTCCATGATGTCACACTCGTGGAAGATATCCGGCCGTGTTGCGGGTATTCGCACCAGCAGTTCATCCGGGTTGGAGGGCGAGACCGTGCTGCGAAGAGCCATTCTTTGTAAGAGTGTGGACACCTCGCTAGCTGTCAAGTTGAGCCCTGTGCATGCGTTCACGTAGGACGCGCGTGCTGTGGTGTGGCGCTCGGATATATCGGGCGAGATACGTGTTGAACCATCTGGCAGAATGATCTTGACAGGTTCGATACTAAATTTCCCATGTCAAAAAGGCAGCTTAACGATTGGTTAAAAAGGGGCGCACGTGTAAGGCTCGTCGCAATATTCAGAGAACATGGTAGCCACGATATTGACAACAATATCAAGTTTTGTTTGATCAGTCGCTGTAACGTCGATGAAGATGTTTCTCGTGTTCATTGTAATTTTACTGTGCTCCGAGTTTATGATGGGAGGCATAGACAAGACTCGGTCCATAGAGTCGTAAATAATGGGATATACGGGAGAGTCGCGAATGATGTGCAGGTACCTCGACAAGTGTTTGTCGGACTGCGAGAGAGCCCATTAAAAATCGAAACGCAAGATGTGATGATATCACATACCTCATAGACAGTCATAAGTTCTTCAGCGGTATAGGCCTTTTCCTTGTTTAGAGGGACAAACTTGATGTCTTTGGGAGGTTGCGCTTCATATCTGAACGGTGCCTTGAGCGTATCCAAATCATGCGTTCCGATTGACACGAGCTGTCGCCGACGGCCAATATTCTGATGCAATTTATCTTGTAGGTCGATGAAAGACGCGTAGGACCGGGGAGTGAACTTGACATTGCGAAGGATGGCACATGCGAAGAGAGGGCGAACTTTTTTCACCTGTGAACGATACAATGAGCGATCGCCCCCGTTATTCTTGAGCTGTGACAGACCTCGGGATTGATAGTCATCGTGAGGAGTTCTGACTCGCCTCCGGGTGGATATAAGAGCTTATATCGCGGTGGTTCGGCTTTCTGCAGGAAGATGCGTAGAGCGCGCGCGATTCCTTCGATACAGACAAGGTCGTATCTACAAGGATCGTACAATTAGATATGAGGATTACTGTGTACGTAGAGAAACACGATACCTGTTCGCAGGTACTTCGATTTTCAATTGCTATATCGCAATCGTTAAGTTTATAACTAAATGCAAAACGCGAAAGGACATACTGGGCGTTCTGCAGGCAAACCAGCCTTGATTGCTGCTTCTACCTCTGCTGTTGTCTGTATTAAATCGCATGAATATAGTTCTCGTTAAAAACGGAAAAACACACGTCTTCGTCGAGTTCCAATCCATACTCGAATAACAAGTGGTCGAATTCCTCCGTAGCTAAACAATCAAAAAGATCGAAAACAGCTCCGATAGCATGGTGAGTAAATCAACGAACAGAACTCCTGACCGAGTCTCTCCCAGAGCTCAGCCTTGTCGACAGATATAGTAGGCATCGCAGAGGTTAGAAATTTGAAGAGTCAACAAGTCGTAAATCAGATCTCGAGTCAAATCGGGAATGAGGGGACATCAGACACCCCGATTACCTTTTTCGACCTCGACTTACTTACTACAGCCAATGAAATATCTTGCCCTCCTCAGCGGTGGGAAGGACAGCTGTTTCAACCTCCTGCACTGCGCGAAAAATGGCCATGAACTCGTTGCTGCTGCGTCTCTCGGTCCTGGAGCGGGCAAAGGTCTGGATCTTCGTCAATCTACCCAATCTAAACATCTGCGAATATACTATCAGAGGAACTCGATTCGTATCTCTATCAAACTGTTGGACAGGATGCAATAGAATTGGTTGCCCGTGCACTAGAAGTCCCTTTATATCGTCGTGTTATCACGGGAACAGCAGTCGAACAAGGCTCTGAATATGGTAGCAGAAACTCTAAAGGTGTAATCGCGATTGAAGGAGACGAGACGGAAGATCTCTTAGCTCTTCTATCTGAAGTCAAGGCGCGTACATTTCATCTAATACATGATATACTTGTATCGACTGCAAACTACAGACTCATCACCCAGACGTATTGGGAGTATCAGTCGGCGCGATATTGTCGAATTATCAACGGGTACGAGTCGAACATGTGTGAGCCTTCTCTCCCATTATCGTTGTTGTTCTCATCACCTTTCCGAAGATGTCGTCGACTTGGATTGACACCGTTGTGTTATCTGTGGGATAGAGACCAAGGAGAATTGTTCGAGGAGATGATCAGTGCAGGAATGGAAGCTATCCTGATCAAAGTAGCTGGAATAGGACTGGCGACAAAACATCTCGGGAAGACACTTTCAGAAATGCATCCAACTCTTCTGAAGCTAGTAGGTCGATGTTTTCATCGTTGCGAATTTTTCTTGATTCACAATCGTTCGGGCAGAATGAACAATATGGCGCTCACATATGTGGAGAGGGCGGGGAATACGAGAGCCTGACTCTCGATTGCCCTTTTTTCAAACATCGTATAATCCTGTACGCATCCATTCTCTGCTTCTGTTCAATCCTTGATTAAATCATCCAGGAGTGAAGTTGAGACCGTCATCCATTCAGATAACAGTTTTGCAACAGTTGCATTTCTTCGAATAAAAAATGCGCATCTGGAAGCCAAACCACCTATTCAAAGTTTCGAGCTGGACATTCCTGCGGTTTTGGATGGCGAATTTGTTGCGCTAAGGGATGCATTGGATGCGGTGCAACAATCCATGCCACTTACGAATATCGAGATTAAGGGGCTAGAACCGACGGATTCAAATATCCCAAATATCAGCCCCGCAAGAAGTCGTCAAGTAGGATCATGGGTATCCATCTCGAATATCGAACGTGCAATGCAAGATCCCATTGTAGCGCTCACAATCGAGGAAGAAGTCACAGAATGTTTCCAGTTGCTAGAAAGTTGGCAGATTTTCCCGTTCTTTTGGACCTATCTCATATTACTGCAGCCTGCCTCAATGAATATGGTCTCAATGTCTCAAATTGCACCAACATCAACGTTTTTCTGTCCGATATCGATCTTTTCGCCCGCGTCAATGCAGTTTATGCTACTTTCTTTGGCTCAAGCCCTCCAGCACGGGCGTGCGTCGCCGTTGACCTCCCACATCCAATTCGCGTCCGACTGGATTGCACTGCATTTATTGAAAAAAGCCCGCAAGATCGACAGGCGCTTCACGTACAAGGATTAAGTTATTGGGCACCAGCAAATATTGGGCCTTACTCTCAAGCTATAATTGTATGCTTGATGTTCTTTGCATATATTACGTCTCACCTACCCTATTGGCCACAGGCTGGAGAACGTATCTTTATTTCCGGCCAAATTGGACTCATTCCTGCCCGACTCGCTCTCCCGTCTCCACAGTCGTTAGCTATGGAGACCGCACTGGCTAGCCAACACGTTTCACGAGTGGTTGATGTTCTGAGAAACACCTCTAGCCAGGAATGGATTGATCACACACAGCTTGCACTATACTGGCTCACCGAGGTTAACGGCCTCTCGAGAGTTAAGAGTATAATCGGTACCTCTAGCAAGGTCGGGTTCTCCACTGTAAATGCGCCATGGTGTTAATTAGGCTTAATGACATCAGGCTCCTCGGGTTCCAACGCTTTATTTGGTCGTCCAAGACCTACCAAGGAATGCCCTGATCGAGAAACAGGTTCTAGTACACACAGGACGTTGTGCCATGCTGGATGAAGATGATCCCGATGGAATCATTATGCAAGCCCGCACACCTGTCTACGAACAACGTATGGTGCATTCCAATATAATGATCCTCGCTCCTAACGTTTTAATGATAGACAATACCAGCTTCTCCGATGGAAGTGTTTTCAATTGGGAGATATCTTACTGCTATGGTGATGGCGGAGAATCTCCTGCCTGTGCCATCATTTGTGTAAAGGGAGGAGGTACTTTGTCTTTGATTTGACCTTTCAAAGTTGAACAGCCGTTTGATGTTTTCTCGTCAGACAGCCCTTTGCTCTCAGATGCTATTCAAAACGGAAGTCTCTTGCCGTCATCATTGACACTCACGCGAAGCCTTTCTATTCGACTTTTCTATAAACCATCATGTGTTACATCGTGTATGCCTATCAAAGCCCTTCTCAACCACTGTCTGTCAGCTGACGGTCGTAACAGATGGAAAGATTGTCCAAGACATCGTCGGTCATGGGGTTCCTCCGACGACACCGATACCATGTAGCTTCATTTCCACGGATGATGTTGATGATTGGGATTATGTGTTATGTATTCTCCAAGCGTAACGACAAGATGTCCAGAGTACATGATAATTAATCCAACAACAATGATAACCTGAAAAGAATTAACATTCAAAAGAAATACAACACAATGCCCCTAGGCCTAGGGATTTGGTTCTTCACGAAGCACTTGCATCTCGCCAAGTCTACGGCGCATGGCTTTCTCGGTCGGTGTGGGAGGGACTCGCCGAACAATGAGTGCAGCGATCAACGTGCAACATCCACCGAAGCGCAAAACCCAGCCAACGCCCGTTTTACCGTAATACTTGTCATCATCGCCAAGCACGTGTCCTACAGATCCACCATCTGCAATGCGGAAAATGGCACTTGTAACCAGAGCAACCTGAGAACGAAGAGTCCATTTTCTATTAGTAGGCTGACAAGTTACAAAAACTTACGATGAATTGAGGCATTACAATCGCAAGATTGTGGATCCCAAGTACGGTGCCTCCAGCCATGGGACTAATAGGGCTCACTTCAACACCGTTTTCGTACCCGTCAAAGGAACGACGACGCAGTAATGGTTGTCGCTCGTCTTGGGGGCGACGATATAGAGGAGGTGTTGAGACGACACGAACATGTGATGGACGCCTTGATGCAAGTGCCGCATCAGGTTGGGGAGCAGATCCTTCCTTGAGAATCTGCTGAAAGATCAGCGGTGGCAATTATCCGAGGGAGTGCGCGACTTACCTCCATGATGATTGCGAAAGGGACCCACATCGCCACTGCCCAGCAAATACCCACCAAACTAATGAAAATTGTAGCCTGGATAGGATATTAACATAAAAAGTAAAAGAGTTTGAGACAAACTTACTTGGACAACCGTTTTAATGAAGAAAGTGGAGAAGGTGAGGATAGTAAATAGGAGCAACGCCCCTGTCCAGATGTTGCGCAAGAGGAAGGGCATTATCGGAAGTCGAAGGGGTTTTCCCTGACGTGCAGCTTCCACGCGCCACTCGCGGACGGTCTGTCGAAGCCGAGTGAGCTCAGCATCCTCATCCACATCTTCCTTGTGCGCTAACAAACGTCGATCGCGGCCAGCGAGGTGAGGCAGAAGGAAACCAGTGACGACACCCACTAAAAAGGATGATCAATAACGCGGTACGGACTTTGGTAGTACGATATACCGATGCTATATAGGAGCATGGCAAACTCTCCCATACGAGTAGCGTAGTCCGCATCAGGTTCTCGATCGAGTTCATAGGCCATAACTTGACCCATGTACGTCGTACTAAGAGAAATTAGAATACTCGTGACTTGGTGGTCAAACTACTTACGAGTAGAACAAGAAGGGGAACCTAGAGAATCATATAAGCTAGGAAGAAGGAAATGGGTGATATAAAAAAAACTACCATCCCATGAAGGCGAATAATTGAACATAGCAAACGCGCCGGACAGGCTTTGGAAGGGTGACGATTGCAGAATGAATGCCGAATAGAACATCTTTGAGTTTGCTGTTGTGAATGTGAGTTGGTCAAGTCAACACCAGGGACATGGTGGACCCACTTGTGTTTCTTGTAAGATTCCTGACGTTCTTGTTCTTCGTGACAATAACATGTGATCCAAACAGTGGCGACGAGGATAACAATGCAGACAACACAGAATTTTCGAAATTGAGTTCCTCCAAGGAGCTCAATGATGGGCAACTTGGCCAGTGGAAGGAACCCTACAATCAACAGTGAGCGCTTCTTCCTCAAGATACAACCAATGGAGCATACCAAATCCAAATCCTATGATATTACCGGCGTTGGTCATTCGCCCATGCCATGCATTCCCAGCATTGAGTTGGTCTGCAGGCGCCACATCGAGGAGGAGATTTCTCAAGGACGCCTGAAGTCCATTCAAGGCAAAGTCCAGAATATAGAACGAGACGACGGCGAAGCCGATTGCAATGTTATTAGCCTAGACAATGGGCGTCAGGATCTGGGAGCCTGAGGCTTATCAGCGTTGCTCACTTGCTTCTTACGTTGGTCATCCCAGTCGCCAGCACCGATGCCTAGGACGTCGACGACGATCTGAGCCAACGGCTCACAATAGGCAAGTGTGAACGTTGAGATCACGAGTGCTATGGTAGAAAGGATGATCCAGTATCTCCGACGGTACTTCGATGTCGAAGAGTCTGATAGAGCACCTGAACAGCGTAAACCCCTCAGCATGATTTCACTATAAGTAGGTATCTTGTGGAAGCCTGACCTATCACCGGTTGAGCGATAAGTCCACTGATTGGTCCCGCCAGCCATACAAGAGAGGTGACATGCTCCGAGAGGCCCAAGCCCAGGAGGAACGGCGTTCCGTACCTGGGGAGGGTCCAGGAGTGAGTTATGCTGTACTGACTGGATGATGACAAGCGCTTACCCCAGTTCAACAGTCCATGCAATCTGGGCTCCGGCCATCGAGATACTCAATGCAATGAGATCCCATGTTGTCAGACGGCGTTTCTTAGACTCTGGCTTCTTTGACGCCGTTTCCGGCACGCTGCGCGCCACGCCATCGTCACTCGGTGTTGCGGGCTTGACAGCCTCGTCAATATCACTGGCAGACACCTGCCTAGGACGACCTGTTGGCCATGGGATCTGTGTTGTGGGATCGGGGTCACTGTCTGCAATGGGAGCGATCATGCTGAGCAGCTAAGGAGGATGAGGCTGAAGCGGAACATGTGTGAGGTTTATATTTGACTGTGCCACAGCTCATGGGTGCCTCCTTGCGCCTATACTCGGCACCCTCCGCACACTTGCCGCGCACTTCAATTTCATCCGTCAATCCCCTGTCCGACAACCTTCTCTCATTCATGGCACTCTGAAGCCTGAGCTAGGTACCTATACATACATACAACCGGTAACAACAAAGCGGGATGAGCGACTACTATACGGGAGCACAAATACTTAATCGATACAGACGCTGATAGTACATATGAATCGGAAACAAATCCTACAAGTTATGCGCCGCGCACAACATTTGCTGACATCCCCCGTCGATGGTTCACAGAAGGGTCGAGTGGAGGCAGAGGTTTTGATAATATATGGAAAGCCTTTCGACGCTGCGCGACTGGCGTGCTAGTCTCTTCATTGAGAAGAGGAGGCTCTGGAAACTGGGCATACTGGCTTGGCGGACCAATGTAGGTTCCGCTTTCCCCCATTTCATTGGTCATAGATCGCGGTGACGTCGATGTGGATAAGGATCTCGTAAGTGAAGGTTGGTTTGATGATACGGAACGTTGGGAGGATGATCCAGTACCTGCCCTATGGCGGCTTTCTGGTTGAGTATGTACTGTATGGATGGATGTGTGAGCTGTTCTGAGTTGAGCAGCTGATGCTGAAGGCCGTAGTCGTCGAGGAGTAGCACTCCCTCCACTAGACACAGGGTTCAACGCAGTTATGTCGTCCCCATTTGCTGATGGTCCAGCTGACGCAAAGTATGACCCGTTATGTGATCTGTTGTCCGTTCCGTGACTTCCACTTCGATTCCGTAGTAGGTACTTTTCTATGGCATCAGCGTCCCTTTCCCGCACTCGACTAGCGACCGGAGAAAGTGATGACAAGCTGTTAGCAGGTGGGCCAAGTGTAGAACCTGCATTGATGGATGATGAGCCAGAAACAGTGAGTGTACTGCTAGCGGCAGTCATTTGCGGAGTAAGGTGTGGAAGATGATAGTATGAATTGGACCCTGTGGAAGGTTGTGAAGATGAAGAAGCGGAAAATGATGACTGGCTAAGACCAGCCGCCAAGCCATTGGTCTCAAAGTCCCCGCTATCCGAGGCGGTGGTCGATCGACTTGTCCCAGAACCACTTCTCATCCTGGGCGTGGCGCCGCGATGTCTCAATGATAGGTTCGGAGGTGGCATAGGGATAGGAGACGTCCCATTCCAATCATTCCCTCTTTCCACGGCGGCCTGAACAAGCAAATTTTTTCTAGACTTTCTGTTGGTCTCGACAATCAGACGTGCCGTATCCTGTAACGTGTCTTTCGTACTGTATCTAGACCATGGAAGAGAGGATTTAGAGAGCAATCTGACAAGAATCCGAAGCTAACCCACGAATAAGCATAGTCGGAGGCTGTAAAGCCTTCGTTATTCCGAGAGTTGAATCGGCACCCCCGTTCTATCAGAAGCTGAACGACCTACACTAATATTGAGCACGCCACGGACCGAAGCTCGGGTAAGATTACGAACCGGTATGTGGCCCCATGCGCTCGCGCTATAATAATATCTCAGACAAAAACAATGCAGCAATGTGTGTGAAAAACTCACTAGTGTAGTGGCGTGTCTCCTGTGTCATCAGGGAGGTCAAAATCGGCTCCTAGGTCACAGAACATCTGTCCAGCTAAGAGGTGAGCAGGGAGGGTATACAAGGCGCATAGAGCTTCTCACCCTGACGAGCTCCTCGTTACCCTTTATCGCGGCAATGTGTAGCGCAGTCTTGCCTTGAGCGTTTGCCCAATCAAGAACGTCGGAGTGTCGATCATAGTACAAACGAGCCATGCGCACCGCCGCACCCGAAGAACCCTCCGCTTCATGAGCAGCGTAAACATTTGAAGGGGGCCGGTGGTCCGCCAATAACATAAGAATAGTGTTATTTTCCGAGTCCTAACGATTCGATATGTTAGGCATGTACACGAGAGCAGAAATTCGATTACGCACTCTGCTCAGTTCAGTGTCGTCATGACCGGCTGTCAAGAGAAACTCGAATGTCTCTTCGTGTCCCATTACGGCGGCCCATGCGAGTGAAGTATACCGACGTGTCGATGGGTCAATATTGCGCATATCCGTTCTCTGAACGAGGCGCTTGACCAGAAACAAGTTATTCTCTATATGATTAATTAGTACGGTATTTCGGACGGAAATCCGAAAGTCGGTAGACTCGCGCACCTTTCACGGCTCTCCGGAGCCTCGCAGTGGCATCTTTTTCCGCCATGTCGCGAGGGAGTGCGTCGATCACGAACGGTTCGATGGGGGTTGTCAAGCCCCAATTGAATACATACTAGATCGTGAAAGAGATCACGTGTTGCGGCTATGCAGTGCCGCCCTGCCAAAGCGGTGCAGTGCCTGAGCGCGGTCCCTCAATTCTGCACGTCCACGTCGTCCACCATGCCCAAAGTCGTCTCTCGTTCGGCGGTGTCATCCTCTACTGATGGTTTGTCGCTCCGCAATATGTTTCGGCATCCCTGAACACTTTATTCGCAGCACAGCCCACTGCTTCCTCGGCTGCAGCTCTTCGTGTTTATTGTACTTGGGCTAACCTTCCGATCTACATTCGCACCAGCTCATTCTTCCCTTTTTAGACTGTATATGTGGCGAGTTCATCGTAAGCGAAATTCGCATGTTGTTTTTCCCAAGGTTTCTGACTCATGCATATTTTGCAGCTCGTGATTGACAAAAGCCTGGCTACTCTGCCGCGTCGCAAAACTGACAATGCTATAATTATGCGTACTCAAGATAGTGAAGCAGGGCAAGCGAGAGTCTTCAAGTTGAATGCTGTTCCGGACGATCCCATCCTTCTCGAAAGGTGCGCACGTCAACCCTGCATACGTCAAAAGTCCCGCTGACACGGAACCAGACAAGGGGGACACGAGCGGCAATACCGATTTAACTGTCCCCGCTGCAACTTGACTGTTGGGTATCAGTCATTGCCACCGCCTGTTAAATCGGCTCCTTTTTTCTATATTCTGGCAGGTGCTCTCACACAAAACCAGGGACAAATTCCGCAAGGCGCGCTTGATAGCGAGATATGACATTGGACATTTTTCAATTGAATTTTACGTTACAGTACAATGTAAGTATTCAAATGGCAGCCCTAAAAATAATGAGATTAGCACTCGGAAGGAACTTGAGGACAAAAGAGTAAAGGTGAAAAGCAGCAGGCTCAGCTACCGTTGTAGAAATCGGTCACGGCGGCGGTGGTACACCACGTTCGCTCAAACAGTGTGAATAAAATTGACATCATAGCCAAAGAAATAAAGGAAAGGAGACGCACCTTGTCAGAGTGGTAGAACAAGGAGAAAAAAAGAAAAAAAAGGCGTTTTATACCAGACGGTGTTTGGTCGTGCTTGTAGGTTTGCCATCAATAGAACAAGCCATTACACCTCCCTCTCCAGCGCAGCACCAGGTGGAGCCTGCTTTTTTTGTGAGTCTTTATTCGTGGAATATGCATTATATGCCCAGAAGTGACAAAAACAACACTGATGAAGCAGGTCAGAAAAAAGTCGAGAACACGCGTAAACACAACGACCGCCAAGCGGAGCCACCCAACGTCTATTGCATGAGTAGGGTACCGCGCCCTATTTTTCGCTGTCAATGGACCTGCCGTCTTCCAGAGAGCTCGAGCTCGAGACTCTCCTTCGCCAACGCGACTCTAAACTGTCCGAGCTCACCGTGAGATAGATCTTTCACGACACGCCTCTACCGCGCTAATTGACATCGTGCACGCAGGATGAGCTCACTCACCTGCGCCAGTCCCTCCTTTCACAACCCGTGCCGTCGTCCACAGATCCTGTGACGCTACCACCGGCACTGGTATCTGTGCTCTCGCCCCATTTGCACGTCAACCCGACCGCGTCAGGCGCGACGACGGGCTCCAATACGGTAAATGCAGCGCTCATCCAGCGAGCACGGATGTTGCAGGAAGAGAACAACGAGCTCTATGACCTCTTAAAATTCGGAGAAACAGGAAAACTCAAAGAGGAAGTACGAGGTCTACGAAGACTCGTAATGCGCCTAGAAGGTGCACTACGAGGTAACGTCTTTTCTTTACATCAAACACGCTCTCTTTGCTCACCCACCCACAGAATCCCACCAAGCAATAACCACACTATCGTGCGTACCCTTTTACCCAAAACTCCCCAGAGGCGCCTAAACCCTTCCTTCAGGACGGAACTTGACAAATCATACAGCACGCTCCTCGTGTCCGCGCGGCCAAGTACGAGCGCCAACAACAGCACCAAATCAATATCGCAATCACAATCCCCGCGCGCGTCGTACCACCTCTCCTCGACGGAGCCCAGCACGAACGGGCCGACGAAGCTCCCGCCGACTGGCCCGCGCGCGTACAAGAAGCCACGACTTTCTGATGCGCCGGGCCAGCAACGGGCGAATGCACCGATGGGGGGACAGCACAAGTCGCACGGTCGCGGGTCGGCGCGTGAGTATGCGCCGGGGGCGGCGCGCAGGGGGAAGGGCGCGAATAGTTATCATAAGATGGAGGTGGATGAGGATCAGCGCGCGAGGCCGCCGTCGGTTGAGCGTGAAAGGGATAGGGATAGGGAACGCGAGCGCGATAGGGAGAGGGAGAGGGGAGGACGCGAGAGGGAACGTGAGGGGCATGGAAGGCATCGTCGGAACGGCGGTGGTGGCGGGGGTAGGAATGCATTTAGTAGCCGGGGATCACGGACAGGACACGACCATGGACAGGCGTTTTCATCTGCTAATGATTCTGTGCACAGTGGAGATCGGACGTTACGCGAGCGCATGGGACTCTGAATTGTTCGACCTCTTGGGTGTTTTCGTTATTCTTTTTCTGCTCTTGTCCGTCCCCGGTGATTATTTAATTGATCTTTCTTTGTCGAACGTCTATTGTTTTTTTTCGTGTAGTATATCCGGTACGTTTCACGTATTCGCCATTTGCAATAATAGCTCACTCCTTCCAGTGTATTCATACATTCTGCCTGTCACAGTACAAAAATGATTCCATGTGTAAAATGTCGGGACTGGGTGGTGAACGATGACCGTGATTATTCGTTCGGGGTCCTAAGTATTACGCAGCTTGCGTCACTCTTGATCACAAAGGGTCGGGTGGACTTGGAATCAGATCACTGTACGCGAGTGCGCGTGGACATTCTATTGTGGGTTTAATGACATAGCTTGTAGGAGAAGTTGCGCCGCTGTCACGAGTGACAACTGGTGGCGCTGATTATCTTATCGATCATCATCCGGAGATGGCGCATCACAATGGAGATTCTGAAAAGGGAACCGTTTGTGGGTGTCGAGGAAGTTAATCTTATCCACCGACTGCGACCGGCATTCTAACACACGTTGTGGTTGTTAATGGTAACAAATTAATTGAACTACATTGCAACGAATGGCAAAAACGTACATGATTACAATATTGTACGTGTTGAATTGGTAAGTATCAATAATTAGGAATTATACGCGGTAGTAAGTATGTAGTACGTGACGGAGGGTCAAGATAGAACGAAAGAGGTCCGTACACGTAGGGAGCTCAAGATAGAAGTGAGAGGTCATGCGACGGATGGTGGAGCGGGTGTGCGGCGCTTAGAATTGTTGCGCAAGGAGAAAAAGCGCAGGCATGTCATGGCAGCCTTTTCGGCAGCAGCGATTTTGTGCTGTTTTGACTGTTTGCGTGAGGGGGGTGGCGGGTCTGTTTCCTCTGTCAAAGGAGGGAGGCTGTCGAGGTCTGGTAGATGGATGGGCATTATTGCACCGGGCCGTGGACAGTGCTTTGCGGAGAGAGCGAACTCTGGGATAGGAGGGACTGGTGGAGGAGGCGAGGCGAGTATTGGGCTCGGGGGCGGTGAGCGGTAGGGGATGGCATTGGAGAGCGTTCTGCGGTGTGGTAGTTCGGCAAACGCGGAGCGGGAGGGGGACGGGAGGGAGCGGGCCGGGAGGGCGCGGCCTGCAGAGGGGAGGTCGTTGCAGGAGCGGACGGTGAGGATGGATTTGCGGGGCTTGGGCACGTGCAGGCCCGGGGGCACGGCCGGGGAGAGGGTCCGGACGCGGGCGCGGACGTGCGGAGACGGCAGCGGCGTGTGGCCGGGCTCCGGCGAGGGTTGGCGCGGCGGAGGGGATGGCGGGCGCGTGAAGATGGACATTTGGGGGGAGCACTTTGAATTTCGAGTTGGTTATATACACGTCGTGCGTCGCGGCTTGCCCGAGAATGGAATGTCTATTTCCGGATGCGAATAAGCGCGTTCCTGACGTCTCGCGTCCAGATCCTCCCATTGTCTGCCAGATTCTCTCTTTCTGCATTTATCATAGAAGCAGCACCCTCGGTCCCGTCCATCTCCCCACCTCCGACTCGGTCCCGTCTCCAAATACCTCTCCCACCCCCGCCGATACACATCCAAGTTCCTTCTTCTGTCCGAGACTACGCTCTCCTCTCTCTCTCTCGCTAAAAAAACTGCTTCGAATTAGCGGCAATCTAGTCTCGGCTATTAAATTGCAACCCCGGTGGCGGTGACCCACGACAAGCTTGACCACATGCCGCATCGGCAGCGTAGCGTGATAGCTACGACTACTTACCGTCGGGCTACCGTCGTTCGTCTTCTTCAAGCTCTTCGCGGCTTCTGCATTGATGATACTTACGCCTAGCACTAATATCCCCCCAAAGGTAAAGCTCTTTCCTTCTGCGACTCGGACTCGGCCAAGAGCTAGACAGACAGATGGGAAAAGGGGGTTCGAACTCGATCCCAGTTTCATCGTTAGAGCCTGCGAAAATTAACCACTAATTAGACACGATAGATCTGCTATGTGCACAAATCCGTCACCCACTCACCGTGGGCCCAGAGTACTTGATTAATTACTTCTTCCCCAAGTGCACAAAAACACCTGGAAAACATCTACAGCTAGTCCCGGTACCAGGAGAATTAGCCTATGATTTTTCTCAGATTTATGAGTACGCGTGACGTCGCCTAGTCAGGGTCGGGGTGAAAAAATTGTTCCGGTCTCTTGAGCTACTAGGATAGACAGGGTAACGCTATAGCAATCGCTTCAAAATAGAACATACCTACCTACCTTGCTCTGACCACGGATTTCGAACGCAGTATCCGCCCGGTACTTACTTATTTACAACAGCTCTTACTCATAGTTTTTTTTTCCATTCTATTTTTCATTAGGCTAAAATTACCCGGGCGCGTCCGATCACAATACATTCATTTATAACGAGCCATTGTTTTTCCAATCCTTAATTGTGATCGCGTCGCGTACACGCCCATAACCAGCGGGAAGGAAATACATCCAAGTACATACAATGGAGTATGAGTCATTATGATATCCCATGCTATCACCGACAAATTCGAAATTCGAAGGAAGTAAGTGTCATATCCATCCATTCACGTTCCAACTTGGTCTTGGGTTGTCGTGTTTACGTCCCCGGCTACCCCCTTCTCTCTCACTTCCTGCGGACCTCGACGTGGATAGCCAAACAAACACCCACTTCATGTCCGCATGATGATGAGTCGCGTATTTGGGAAAAGGACGACCGTGGAGGGGTAAAACATTGTCACATGAGGTGAACTTGAGCAATGGCAGCTCATGCCAAACTCTGGCACTGGCAGCAGGTCCGACACCAGGAACCGAGCCACGACCGACCGACGGACGATGTTTCACGGACTCCGGATCGCACTGGTGGATCCCACACCCAACCCAACCCAACATGCTGACAGACATCGACATCTACATCGACGTCACTGTCAGCCTAGGGTGAAGTTGGGCTGCTGTCAAGGTGAGCTAACTTTGAGTTTCTTCTTACTCTCCGTTGGCGTTGGTTACCGGCCTTGGATAGACTTACAAAGTTAGTCAGGCCTGGAAGTTGAAAGTTTGCTCGACAAGGGTTAGAAACGGAATCTTCAGAGTTGGCGTTGCTAGGAGTTGTTCATTCGATGAATTGATGACAGCGAACTCGATCCGACTGCATAGCCAAAGGGGATGCGGCGCATGTCGAATCCTACTGATGATATGGTACTATTCACGGAACTTGAAGCTTGAAACACCACAAACGACAGACGTGGATACACATCCTTCGAACAATAGGCAATGAAGTTTCCTCCGCACAAGACGGACCGACCTCTGTCGGATCTTCTCAATCAATGTAACAGTAATGGCAACGAAGAGAGCATGTTTCGGTGCGAGCTTGGATGTATGTATACTCGGATGTAACCCGATGCTTCTGTGGCGCGAAAGTTCGGGGGATAGTCGAGAAGAGACTATGCATGGACTTACTAACATGCATCTCTTGCGTTTCTAGAACGCGTCATCATGAGAATAATAGCCATTTGGGGAGGGGGGGAAGACTTGGGTGTAGAAACCGATCTCGAGAGACGCTCGACGTAAAGTTTATCCATGTACGTACGCTTTATAAGGCCTAGTTCAGGGAGGCGGTCGTCGACTCTTGCCTTGCACGATAGCTCTGTAGAGTAGAAGCAATTCAGTCGGATGTACTTACTTACAACTTTGGGAAACTAGACTCCCTCAAGCCATCAATGCTACCACCCAATTTGGGCTGCCAAATCTGCCGGGGTTCTGACATACTTACACACTCCACACTCGTCCTAGATTACCCGATGATATGTAAGTGACTGGGCACCAAAGATCATAACAAGGTTAGAATGGAATATGTTCAGCACGCAATATCTTTACTGCCTGTGAACCCATGCAATTCGGGCCCTGAACTTGAGTATTCCCCTGTCTAGAGTAAGTAAAAGCACCAAAGTCGTTCTTGCATGGGGAAGAAAACGGGCCTAGAAACCAGGAACTCGGAATTTGGGTGGAGTTTTCGTTATGTACTGTACTACGCTATACTCAGAGGCCCAGGACGTCGATGAACTGCGCGATCCATACACCACTGGACGGAAGAAAATTGAATCCAAATCGACTGGACTTGGGATCAGGTGGCATAGCAGTTCTCCATAAGTTCTCACCTCTTACTTAGGTACAACGTTTCTTGAATGGTTGATTACCGGACAAGGTTTGTTCCTGGGTCGCCACATTTTTCCGTGGTTCACCTGTGATCACCTGGCATCGGAAGGAAAAAGAGAAGGGTCGCCGGGTCCTCGTAGAAGCGCGTCTTCAGGAACGCGTAACTACATAACACCCACGTTACATTCCAGAACGAACTTGGGACAAGGACAAGGGCAAGGGGTCCCCGAGTCAAGATGCCGGAGATATGGGGCCCATCCATTTACCATTTTGATACAACAACAACTTGTACTTAGCCCTGTCACCACGTTCGACGAATCCAGGACTCGTGATTAGCTATTGTTTTTCTGGAATGCAAAAACTTGAAGCAGGGCAGTACTTGAGAGAATAGAAGGAGAACCAAAAGAAGCCCCATATGTATGATCAGTTTGTTTAGGAGGCGAGCGTGTGAATCGCGCCGTAACGCCGAGGCTTCGAATCCAAGGGCGCCCTTGTTAAGGACTTACAAAGTTACATACTTACTTGACTAGTATTTTTCAGACCCGAGCCAAGGAAGGGGGAACTCGCGCAAATGGTGAGGTGATTCCCGCATAATCTGCTGACGCGCAGCACTAGGACTAGCCAAGGGGATGATGACAGTTATTCCGAGAAAATGGGACGGTTGGAGACTTAGACTGAGGTTAGTAACTCACATAACCCTTTCTGTGTGTATTGATAATAAAGTTACATTTGGTATGTATGAAGACATTGAGATAGACTAAGTAGAACGTTGCAAAAATTCGCACAGGCCTCAACCATCTTCTGGATCATCTGTCAGTGCGTCTCAGGAGACAGCGGGTGCTGCCAAACTAAGTCTCATTCCTTGCAATCAGTGGACAGTTTCCGTTTCTTCGCTGTCAAGGAGCTTGGTATCATGTTTAGCCAGCGTGATCATCGTTTGATCTGTTCTTCTAGTAAGGACCACAATGATGATCTTGTTGTGACTATGGTCAATCAGTCAATCTTTCTATACTTACCCATTAATTGCTATACGACCGAGGCTCGACAGCTCGGTAAGTATAGCCTGAATCGTGTCGAATTCACACTTGTCTCTGGAGATTTCAAAGTGATGGGTCCCTGACATTGCACCATAACTTTTTTTCCAGTTTTTTCGATAGTGTACAGGTTGAACGTTTATCTGAGATGCGATGTACAGGATCTCGCGCTATGTCTGCTATTGATCTCTCACTACACGTTTCATGTTCTGATCTAATGATTCCATTCTGCGAATATAAGAAAGCTCCCAACAGATGTATTCCTGAGGAAGCACGATGCCTTTCATGATCATGAAACTACTTCTCTTTGCTCTTTTGATTTTTCTGACAACGACTCCAACCGTGATATCGACCCCAACTCCCTTCAATCCCCCTGCATTACCTCTCGCTGTTCGCACGCCATACTTGTCAGCTTGGCTGCCTCGGGGAGCCGGTACTGAACTAAACCGTCCATGATTTACGACAGCTCTGAGTTGCTTTCCAGGTTCTGCACTGAACGATGTGTGGCCAAACTTCTGGACGGGCCAGGTCGGTAAACTGAAGTCTATTACGAACATGACCATGGTCCTCAAATACACCATTATCCAGGCACTAGGCTGGCTTGGATTTGTCAGGGTTGACGGAAAAGCCTACAGCTTTCTAGGTAATCCTAATGTTCCAGGCGCGACCTTTACGAAAGCCACGCAGAATAGTCTTCACGTCCGTGTCGTTTTTCGACCCATGCCACTGGTTTTAAGTTCTGACAAATGGACAGTTTACGGCCACTCAGAGCACTTTTGTCCTTTCCGCTGGTCCGATTGATGTTAATGTGACTTTCTTGAGCCCGGTTGAGGTAGAGGATCTTTGCAAATACTGAGACGAGATTCTGAATATGTTGCTCAGGCTACGGACCTCGTCAAGCAGTCTATACCATTTGCCTATATGGCAGTATCCATAGTATCGACCGATGGTTCTGTTCATTCTGTGCAAGTCTACTCGGACATAACCGCGGAATGGGTATCCAGTGATCTTTCACTCCTTGTGGACTGGTCGACTTCAATTACAGACAGCGTCATTACCCATCAAGTCCAGCTGCAATCACCGAACATCTTTTCGGAACATGGGAACAACCAAATACAATGTCAGTCCCACTACTTGCAAGGCATACACACGTTGATTTACATCACACAGATGGATCCGTTTTCTACTCGACGCTGAGGGTACGATCGAATCGAAAAACTTGCTAACCATTATCTCTTACGAGACCTTTGTTACAGAACGCCAGTAGTACCACGTATCAAACCGGCGACAGCGATGCCGTCCGCATGCAATTCATCAACAATGGCCAGCTTCGTAACGTTCAAGACATGGCCTTTCGAGCAATCAACACTCAATGGCCTGTTTTTGGGCTATCTCATAATCTTGGTTCAGTCATTGGACCGACTTCTCCACTAGTATTCTCCATTGGGCATGTTCGCGATCCTGCGATCCAGTATGTCATACCGGGACAAACTTCCCCCCAAAGTAGGAGCCTGTATTTCTGGACCCAGTTCGGCACCGTATCTGCACTAGTATATGTCTTCCTTATTGTCTTGAGAATGGGTTACTGACGGGAACGTATAATGAAGATATCGTCTTTCCTCGGTGATTATAATGCTGCTCTTTCTAGAGCTAATTCGCTTGATTCTAAAATCAACAGCGACGCGAGCAAAATCTCTGCAGACTACGCTGCCATTGTGGCATTGTCTGTCCGGCAGGCCGTCGGCGCCACAGAAATTACAATCTCAAAGAACAGTAATGGTAAATGGAATACGGACGATGTGATCGTTTTCTTGAAAGGTATTACATTCTGAAAGTATCTCGATATGAAAGATCTCATTTTCGTCATTTCAGCAATCTCGCGTAGCAGCGTGAGTACATATCATGTAGAAGATTGCATTTGTTCATGAGAGTTTCACCAGCGCGTGAACACTGTAGACGTGATATTTCCGGCATGGCCAGCCTTCCTGTACTTGAACCCAGCTCTCGGAAAGTATCTCTTAGAAGGACTCTTCAGATACCAAGCCACTGGTCTTAACCTCAACAAATCGATTGTGCATGATCTGGGTGAGTTTTGGGAGATCCCGCCTGAATTCATGTCTAAAAGTTGTCTTTTTCAAGGCTCAAGCTATCCCAAAGCACTCGGTGATGCAGATGATGGAAACATGCCAATCGAAGGTAGTCCACCTCTGTATACAGAAGTATAAACGACCTTCTCATCTGTTTCCAAGAGAGCGGGAACATGCTTATCATGGCTCTGAGCTACTTTCAGAAGACTGGTGATAATTCTCAACTCAAACAATATGTGAACGATTATCATCGGTCTGAGATTCGTTGAGAAGCTGAACTTTTGTCAGACTGCGCTCCTTGATCAGTGGACTCGTTTTTTGATTGCAAATTCACTCACACCGGCGAATCAACTCAGCGCTGATAATTTCGCTGGTGAATCAGAATTGGCTAATCAAACCAATCTTGCAGTGAAGGGAATAATTGGCATCAAAGCCATGTCCCAAATTTATTCCATCCTCGGTAACACTGCACAAAGCTCAAATTACTCGGTGAGAAGTTCTCACCTTATCCATTACCTTTCTTCATGGAGAATTCGTAGTCAATTGCTGCGGATTACGTTACGAAATGGCAAACACTGGCAATGTCGTCAACGGGGCAGCACCTTACACTCAGCGTAAGTTCGTCTGAAAAATTCACCAATATTTCTCTTCTCTCTCAAAATTTCAACATAGTATGGTGATTCTGCTAGGCATGTATATCTATTGTTTTGCCGAGCACTGTCTAAGTTTTATCCATTTTATCCTCAGCTGGGGGTTAACTTACAATCTCTATGGAGACAAATTGTTGAAATTGAATCTGTTCCCGACCTCGATCTATGCTTTGCGTCAGTCGAAGTTCGTGAAACTGTTGCTAAGCCTCCTTTTAACGTCTCTCCTTTCTCAAGAAACGGCGTGGTATGAGACCGTTGCGCGTAAGAATCCTTGTCTCCATTGTTTTCCAGTCTAGTTGAAAAGGGTTTGAAGAACCCTTTGGTGTTCCACTGGACACTCGGTTCGTAACTAGGAGGGTCTTTGAATTGATATACTCTGACTAGACTTGGTTATATAGCCATAACTATTCGCGGACAGGTACAGGAATACAGCGACTGCTTGTAATTCCATCCTAACTCCAAACAACTTCAGATTGGGAAATATGGACGGCAGCTATCGTCACAAATACCACAGTCCGTGACCTGTTCATTGGCTCAGTGAAGAAATACGCAGCAGACGGACTCAGTTCTCAACCACTCGGTGAGTGGTATGATACGATCAATGGTACATCGCAGGGGTACCGTGCCCGTCCGGTCGTCGGTGGACATCTAGGTACGTTCCATTTTCAAGTGACGTTCCTCTTGTCTGCATTCTGATGGCATCCCGTATAGCTTTAGTCAGTAAATTGAATTCATCGCGATTTGGATTCTGATACCACCCTTGAAAGCTCGTTAATTGAGATATATGTGGCTGCTCTGGGATGATTCGTCCTTTTGATTTTACAAGCAAGCTTAGATACGACGGTCCTTTAGTGCCTTGCTTCTCCCGGTAAATCGGTCATGTTATCTGTATTTTTTACCATATTCTAGTGTAAGTATTACATACTGAAGTTTATATAGTTCCAGCTATAACCAACAGATCCAGTGTAAGCATGGGGCTTACATACAACTTAGAGATTCGGACTTCGGATATACTTCTTCTACCGTTACGACTACTTGCTTGTTTTCAT